>JANHGD010003393.1:59009-70643 GCA_027560375.1 Imantodes cenchoa
GCTGCTCTTTAAAAATTATGATTTAAATCAAGCCTTTTTACTAGTGATTTAAATCGACTTGATTTAAATCAAATCCATCCTGATTCTTGCTCTCTTGTAATCTTTTACTCTCCAATGAACATATAAATATTAATTTCCTTCTTGCTAATTATTCCAGCACTGGGATAAGCATTCCGAAGGATGTGGGAATGGGAAAACAGAAAAGCTGAATTAAATCATAAGCACAGTCATGGCCATATGATTTTCCACTTGGTGACTATGACACTTAGCCACCAAGATGCTAATCCAAATTGTGATTGTTAACAGGTTATCTGTATACATTAGAACTAAATTCTAATTAATGTGTTAATAATCATTTATAAACTTACACTTCTATACAGCGATTCCATTTTGGGACTAACATTAGAATCTTGTGTTAACAAATTCTATTTGTTAAATATCTACTTTTAAATGTGCTACTAGTATTTATCCCACCTTAATTAAAATTGTTCAGCTTTACTGAAACTGAATACTGAAGTATTATTATACCATTTATAGTGGGAAAAACTGTTCATAATACTCCAACGATATGCCCATCCTACTTTTCTCACTTGGCTACTTATTGTGTGAGCAGAATAAACTCAAAATGGAGACACAGACATGATGTTGCCAAATTTTGCTGCAAGCCCCATCTGAAAATTACTGTTAAAGAAATATACTCCCATGTTTAAGTGAAGTGGTGATTATTAAAGGGTTAGAACAGGCTAGGCTAGTTTTAGATGAGTATAATTTAATAATAAGGATTGTTTAATATGACAAAATCAGGAGCTGAAGCTAAACATTATCACTTGCTGATGGATGCAGCTCAAACTTATATGAAGAGATTAGCGACCAACTTCAAAACTTGACAGTGTAAAATATAGATATTCAGTATTTATTGTAGTCGTCCATTTTTGCTGCATGACATAAAATATTAGGACTGAGCAAAGCACTGGAAAGTGTTTTGCTGTGTGTTACTCATTAGAGGAGGCACGTTCTTTGGTAGGGGTCTATAAGGCTATCCCAGTTGTCTGCCAGTGCATAGACAGAGAACTGTTCCACCGGGATAGCCAATAAAGTGTCTGTGCATACATAACAAGTGCTTAGATAGCCTCTCAAACGCTATGTACAGCCCTAGATAAATATTTAAATCCAAGTGTTTGCACAATGTTAGTGAACTTTATTTTCTTACTTAATTCAGTGTTCACTGAGATGGCCATGGCATTCTATTTGACACATGCAAAAGAAAACAAAGCCAATTGCTTCAGCTGCAAACCCTTTCTACGTCCAATTTCAAGTAATTTCAGATGCAAACATAGCACTGTAGATCAATGTACAATACACTACATTTCTTTTGCTTTATGACATCCCATTTAAAACCACAGGAAAACTAATGTCTATCGTTTACTTTCAATGATTGTCTTCAGATATCAAAATTTTAAATAGGTTGAGAGGAAAGAGAAGACTGCAAAAGAGAAGAATGCAATTAGGGATATCCTTAAAAAGAGGAGAGAGATTTAAAGAACAAGAGGCAATGTTTTGCCAACTATTCTTGCTTTTGCCATATGCATGGACATGTCTAAAGCAAAAAATAGTTTGCAACAATAAAAAACTATGGTACAGTGATCTGTACTGATTTAAACTAGATTTATCCATATTTCTTTTTCCTATCATATACCTTGCATTTCTTTGGCCAATTCTTACTCCTTTTCTGCATTTTGAATAGCATTGCTTAACTTGAAAGGAGTTAACATTGTGTATGTTTATATTTGAAAAACATAAAATTGTTTTCCAAATATTTGCTACTCCTTCCTTTTTAAGGTTTATCTTCCAAAAAATATTCAGATTTACATATTTCTTTGTCATCCTCCTTTCCCCACAACAATAACCCTATGAGATGGGTTGGATTGAGAGTGAATGACTGGTCCAAAGTCACCCAGCTGGCTTTCATAGTTAAGGCAGGACTTGAACTCATAATCACATGCTTTCTAGCCTGAAGCTTTAACCACTAGACTAGAATTTTTTTAGATAGGGATTTTGGAAAAACATTTGCAGAGTAAATTTATTTCAAAATATATTTGCAACATGCTGTGTAAGAAACCTTGTGCATTCTGTGACTGTGGAAATTCCTGATGCACTTATAAATGTTAGATCGTATACAGAAACGGTGTCTGTTTTTTACAAGAAGCAGACAAGGAATACAAATTTCCATCAGTGAATAACTAGTAAAATACATGTATCCACTGGCCTAAATTAAAATGCACATCAAAATCATTATTCAACTGTTCCATGAGGCAGGCCTATATCTTTCAATTTTACTTGATGCCCATGATAAATTAAAGAGACTATTAAAAACCTAATGGTGGCTATTCTATGGAAATTTATGTTACCTAGTTTGTTTGAATAAATAGTTACTGTAAATTACTTTAGATCACATCTTAGATTGGTGCAGTTTCAAATAGAGATTATGAGATTTCTCTGGTCTTTGAAGCTGATCTCAATATAAACACTCTAAGCCTATAGTTTTAGAAAGCAAAATATCACAGGTGAGCAAGTCTGTTTATTCATTGGAAGTATGCATTATGTAGCAACAGAATCCAAATTACCCCAGCTTTCCCAGAATTTAAGCAGCCCTGAATCCTGCTTGGGTTTTTCTCTGTAGTTCCAAGAAAGCGTTTGAACAAAAGACACAGAAAAGCTAAACTGATCAAAGATCTGTCTGTCATTAAGTGAAAGTAAGCAACGCTTAATCACTGCTCTTTATAGTTCAAAGAAAATTTATGCAAGAGTAGAATTGCAAAATTAACAGCAAGTTAGAACTTGTATTTCAGCAGCATCAAGGCCACTGCTTGGTGACTTAGTATATTTCTGTAAGGCCAGCCAACTTAGATTCCAGTTTTAACGAAGGAATGTAATATTGATGACATTAACTTTGGCTTCACCGTTGTATAACCACAGATAAATAGGCTACAATATTCTTTCTTTCTAGCCCGGTAGCAAATGTTTCAATTAATATTCCTTCCAGGACAAGCCATTTAAGTGGATTTAAGATCTAAGGTCACAAGAATGAATTTTGTGGGTGAAATTTTCAAATCTACTTCAGCTGGTATTTAGGACCTGGTTTTGACACTAAAATAGCTATAGTAGCTTTCCTCAGTAAAGGGAAGATCTTTTACTGAGAAAAAGTCAGGGAAAATACAATCTTGTTTTTAGTCCTTGAACTCTCAGTGGCTTTTGATATTATCAACCACATTATTGTTTCTTAAGACGCTATCTGAGATGGCTACCAGCATTAAAGCTTTGTGGGAATTCCATTCATACTTGGTTATTCTGTAAATGTGTAAAACTGAAGTTTTATGCATTATACCATGTGATATATGCTTCTGGTCCATGGTATGCATTTTATTTCCCATATTTAGCATCTACATAAAATAACAGAAATAGAACCAGTTTGGTCTAGTCTGATGGCTAAGGCATCAGACTAGAAATTGGGAGACTGAATTCTAGTTCTGCCTTAGGCATGAAAGCCGGCTGGGTGGCCTTAGGCCAGTAACTGACTCTCCGCCCAACCCATCTCACAGGGTTGATGTGGGGAAAATAGGAGGAGGGAGGATTATTATATATGTTCATCACCTTGCGTTATTTATAAAAATAAAGACAGGTTAAAAATAAATCAAAATTTCTGTGTGGTTGGATTTTTCAATTGAGTTGCCTTGAGGTAAGATGGCCAGTTTATAAATTTTATAAATCAATAAGTAATACATTGGATAGGTAGGTCAGCCTGAGACTTAGGCTGAGTCAGTCCATTGCTTCCAAAGCAGATCAGATTCCCCCCTGGAAAATTTATATATCTCAGGCCAGTGTGTTGGATATTCTTTGTGTCTATCCAAGAATTCATCTGCTTTCACCATGATGGTCAATTCTACAAGTTCTCTATAGCAGGGGTCTCCAACCTTGGCAACTTTAAGATGTGTGGAGTTCAACTCCCAGAATTCCTCAGCCAGCTTTGCTGGGAATTCTGGGAGTTGAAGTCCACAAGTCTTAAAGTAGCCACGGTTGGAGACCTCTGCTCTAGGGATGATAGAACTCATCAATCATGTTGTGATGAAGACACCGCACAACACTGAAAGGGCTTTCCTGTTGCATCAAAATAGGAACGGCTGCACCAGATCTCCTCCATCTACCGCAGAATTCCTGCAAAATGTAACTGGGTTCATCAGGATGAATGCAGGCCTTTTTGCTACAATTAGAACTCTGCCTCTTGATCCAAAGTTTGGAGCACTTTTTAAACTTGAAGTTTGGGAAAAAAACAACTACTCTGCATTATGCTACCCAAAAAAGATTGCTTGGCCTTGTTTCCTTACTTATTTCATTATGGATGATGGGCCCCGGTTTCAAGTCTCAAAGCCTGACATCTCACACACAAAAAAAACACCAGACACAGAAATAGCAGATGCCAAGATTGGTGATGACAGGAACCAGCTGCAGTGTCAATGCTGACATTGTCTGTCAGATCCAGTGGGACTACATAGCATCCTTTCTTTCTTCCCCCCCACCATGTTTAGTCAGGTGGGTGTAACTGCACAGCAGTGTGTCCTACAAAGCAACAGCTAGGTTTTAACGTTTTCACTTCTGCTGATATTTCCAAAGGGTGGAAAATGTATTCTATCACCATCTGATAAGTCAAGCAGAATGCCAAGAAGCAGCTAATAAAGGATTGGTAATAGCAGCGACAAAGCCCGGAGCAAGGAACAGAAAATAAGATGCTACAGAGCAGTGGTTTTCAACCTTGGTAATGTTTAAGATGGATGGACTTCAACTCCCAGAATTCCCCAGCCAGCATAGCATCTTATTTGCTATTCCTTCTGCTAAGGTTGAGAAACATTATAATAGAGCTGGAGGTGGATTGGTTTGTTCCAACTCCAGAGTTGGAAGGGAGGTCTTAGTGGTCTTCTAGTCCAACCCTCTGCTCAAGCAGGAGACCCTATATCTGTGATGGCGAACCTATGGCATGCGTGCCGGAAGTGGCACACAGAGCCATCTCTCCAGGCACACCAGCCATTGCCCATTGCTCTTCCGGGTTCTGGCGCAGGCCAGCTGGTCTTTGTGCGCGGAGCACCTGAAACTGGATGCTCAGTTTCCTGGCATGCACATGTGAGCTACAGAACTGCTCTCCTGGTTTCTGGCGCTCCTGCGTATGCACGCCGAGGACCTACTCTTCCAGTTTCCGGCGCTCCTCCCCCCTGTGCACGCACGCTCTCCCGTTTTGGCACTTGGTGCTGAAAAGGTTTGCCAACACTGCCCTATATCATTTCAGACAAACCGTTGTCCAATCTTAAAAACCTTCAACATTGGCGCACCAGCAACTTGTGTTGGCAAGTCATTCCATTGATTAATTGTTCTGTCAGAAAATCTCTCCTTAGCTCTAGGTTTGTTCTCTCCTTGATGAGCAGGACTATTTTCCTGATCTGACCTGATATTTACAGGGATTCCTCAAATTACAACCATCTATTCAGCAACTGTTCAAAGTTATGATGGCACGGAACGGACTTATAACTGGTCCTCAAATTTCCAGCCGTTGCAGCAATCAGCATTGCCCAGATCTTTCTGAACCCAGGTTCAGCAGACACTACTACATGGGTTCTCTATTCCGTTTTTCAGTGCCCAAACACACACTTACAACTTTGGAGGGAAATCATAGTTACAAATTTTAATTGAAATAACAGGGTTCCAGACATATTTCATTGACAGCTTTTAGGTACCTGGCTTACAGCTGGCTTTTGTAATATCTTAATACATCCTGACATTGAGAAACCCCAAGATTTGTATTGGTGAAACCCGAAAACACCATGAATTTCTAACTCAACCTTGTTCCCTCATGCTTCCCCTTTCACTAACGAACACCACTATCTAAGCATTCTTATGTCCTCAATGGAAGGCTTATTCCCCCCAAACCCACCCACCAAACCATACGCTTATATGGTTATATATATGCCCTCCTTCTAGATAAACCCTTTGATTCATGCCAACATTCCCTTTAAAAGAACCTTTACCTGTCACAGTTGCTATGGAGATAAACTGAATTCCCTCAAGGCATCATCATCACACAAATGGAAAATGTGAGCAAAATCCCCAGGAAGATAGAAGTTGCCATTTTGGATCTTGGTATGAGTCAATTCTTCTACCAAGAGTCAGAAGACCTATATCTGAAGACCTATATCTGAAAGGGGGTGATTAGGCAAAGAAAACCCCACTGAATCCCACTAGCCCTCCTTCAGTATAAATTAATCCTGCTAAACATATCTAGATATCAGGGTACCAGCTTCCCTCATCCAGTTGTGGTTCTGTGTTTGCAAGCCACTCTCAAAAGTGGTCTGTGTGAGAGTGTATTTCAACATCTTGGTAACACTCAGTCTTTGAAATAAGCCCTCATCATCTCACATTTGGTTTTAATGTGGTTAGATCCTTAAAATGCGTTAAATACAGAAAGTTGGGGACCCAAAATTCTATTAAATGTTTTGCATGAATAAATTCATTTCACTTTAACAAGTGGCACTTTCCATTAAATACTTCCTGCAAGAAAAGTTTCCTCACCTTGTAAGATAGGCCTGTTCTGCGGTTGAGTATTTCCAACTGTTAGGAAGTTTCTCTGATATCCACTTATTAGTTTTCATTCTGCCCTCAAAACAATGGAGTAAAGGGTTGGCCTACAGTCTAGGGGACAGCTTTTTAGGTATTGGACACTGTTGTTTTATATTGTTTCCATCCCTGCTTTGAACAAACCCTGATGATGAAGCTGCAGTAAGAAAGATCCAAAAATCCCCACTAAATTCTGTGAAATAACTATCATTTTTGAGAAATGCCTCTTCAAGGGTAGAAAGGGTCTAAAACAGGGGTCCCCAAACTTGGCAACTTTAAGCCTTGTGGACTTCAAGGTATGCTGGCTGGAGAATTCTGGGAGTTCAAGTCCACAAGTCTTAAAGTTGCCAAGTTTGAAGACTTCTGGTCTAAAATTTCATGGCTGTCCAACACGGTTTATATTTCTAACTTGATTGACATCACGGGCA
Organism: Imantodes cenchoa; assembly: GCA_027560375.1. Lineage (NCBI taxonomy): Eukaryota > Metazoa > Chordata > Lepidosauria > Squamata > Dipsadidae > Imantodes > Imantodes cenchoa. Next base: position 66,095 of record JANHGD010003393.1, read on the forward strand.
TTAGATAAGATCCTTCAGTTTATGTGCCTGTAAGGCTTTGTGCACAGAAGTCAGCCTCTTGACCAGTGTCTCTCAAACTTAACAACATGAGGATAAGTGGACATCAACTCCCAGAATTCTCCAGCCAGCATGGAGAATTCTGGGAGTTGAAGTCCACCTATCTTCACGTTACCAAGGTTGAGAAACATTGCTCTTGACAATTATACTTCAAGTTAAATGTGTAAACTCTATGACTCTATTTAACATGTCTCAAAATCTCAGGTACAGTAGAATGGAGGAATGATCCTAAAATGGATACTGAATTTTGTGAATATTTCCTTCTGTCCCAAAGAGTTTTACACATTTCTCTGTGGATTTTTCAAGTTAAGCAAATATTGTAAGCTCAGAAAATACTTTTGATAGTGATGGGCAATATTCTTAAACTTATTCTCTAAGAGTTTAATTTGTCTAATTTACTATGACTGTATTTAGGGACTATTTTCACTCCCTGGTATATGACCTGTTCTTGTGTATGACAGAAGGACAAATACAGCCAAATTACATTCTCCAAAATGCTTGTGACAACTTTGTTTTACTTCCATCCTCTTCTCTCTTCACTTTCAACCACTTTGATATTTACAGATTTCCAGTTTAGTCTGGAATGAAAAAAAAATCTCTCTCTCTAAAGCAGTGTTTCTCAAACTTGGCAACATGCGTAGACTTTGACTTCTGAGTGAGGAATCGTCAGCTAGCATGTCTCTGAGCAAGTGGAGATGACCTTGCAGCCATGACTGAGAGAATAGTGAGTAGACTGGTCTCACAGAACCTCTCTGGATATGGAGAGGACAGGACATTGCTCACTTATGCTCCGGATGGCTCCTCCTCCTAATAAGACTGCAGGATAGCAAGGTTGACTCAGCCTTCCATCCTTCCGAGGTGGGTAAAATGAGGATGCAGATTGTTGGGGGCAATTTGCTGATTCTGTAAACTGCTTAGAGAGGGCTATAAAGCATTGTGAAATGGTATGTAAGTCTAAGTGCTGTTGCTATTGTTACAGCAGTTTCCTCCATGTTTGAGCCCTCGGAAACAGGCTTAGTCATCTCTAAGACAAATGGCAGAAAATTGCATGACATTTGAATTAGTCCAGGAAATATTAGATATGGATTATAAAATGGAGATTACAGTAAAAATGAAAATATATGTTTTATTTTAATCCTGGTCAAAAAAACCAACCATGTACTCTTTTTACTTTTAGCAATCCTGAATTCATTCAGATATTGTGTAAATAAATACAAATGATACGCCAAAAGAATGTCCTTACTGGTTTTACAAAAGAGGTTTGCTAAGGCTTCAAAGGAGCCTTTGAGATGGGAAAACTGAAGAGAGATGACACCCTACAACAACATCTGAATGAATTCAAGATTGCTACAAGCAAAGGAATACGAAGTTGGTTGGTTTGACCAAGATTAAACTAAGACATTTTTCTATAAAATTATGGAAACCCTTTATGGACTTTTTGTTCTTACTCAGACTGAAATATTAATAATTTATGAATTTGAATATGAGTAAAGGATCGGCTATGAAAAGAAGAGATACTTGCATATACCTTATAAGAGGTGAAGAATTACTAAGTTTGTACATGTGATGAACAATCAAAAACCACTTCTTTAAATATTTTCTCTTTTTTCTCCCTTTCCTTTTTTTCTTCTTTTCTACTTCCTATTCCGTTTATTATTTTCCTTTTCCTTTCTAGGTTTAGTTTATATTGTCTTTTATTATTGTTTCTTTAAAAAAAAATCAATATATGTATATATTTTGATTAAAAGGTATAACTTCAACTCCCAGAATTCATGGGGGTTGAAGTCCACCTATCTTCCCGATCTACTCAAAGTTGGGGAATTCTGGAAACTGAAGTCCACCTATCTCAAGTTGTCAGGTTTGAGAAACACTGCTCCACAACATCTCAGAAGATTGAGCTTTTAGAGGTACATTCTCCCACCCCTTTGTAACACTTTATCCCATCTTTAGTACTACAACCTCCCCACACACATATATACGGATTCCTGGGTGGTGGGGGAAGAGGGGGAATTTGACCTCAGGCTTCCCAAGCAAGAGCTCACCAAAGGACAGGTTTGGAAATCCAACCACGAAAAGCATCAGGTTGGAAAAGGTTGGGTTATATCCAACCGGCACTGCTCAGGAGGATACCCCAAATAAATCCAGACTGGATTGTTCCATTCTCACCTTCTCACTCTTGTTATCGTTACAATCACTAGTTATGAATAATCTGTGATTATTTTAATACCACCCACATTTGTGTTGTTTGTTTAAGTCCTCTGGAAAATCCAGCCAAGAATTCTTCAACAGTATCCATTCCTAGCACAGTAGAAGGTAAAATAATCCCAAAGGTGACTTGATCCAAACGTTCTCTGTTTAAAAATGTCTTCCATGTGAATCCTAGAAGTTTGGGAGACTCTCTACTTCACCATTATTGTTAATGTATATTCAGTCCTTTGAATTACTGGGGTACCAGGTAAAACAGATGGATTTAACCTTGGTTTTTGAATATAATCAATATGAAGTCCCACCATCTGAAATTCAACGCTTGCTTGAAAAAAGTCACAATTTTAATCATAGTTTGGTCCAAGGTAGCAGTGACCAGAGGTAGGTAATGGGGTTATTCCTTAAATCCCCGGTTGGCTTGCATCTTCTTATAATAGTTTTCCGTCTCTTCTGCTTGCCCATCCTTTTCCCCCACCATTAAGCTAGCTGGTTTTCTCCGCAGCGTGGATTCCCGGCTGGAGGCCCCCAGGAGGCTGTCTCCGGGGCTGGTTTCTGCTGAAATCAACGATGCACTCCCTCCCAGACCCACTGACACATTGATGGTGGCCACGCTGCAGTAACGGGCCTCCTCCTGTTCAATGTCGCTGATAGAGGAACCCGGTGAGACCCCGGCACTTTTGGCAGGCCGGAACCCGTGGTAATCTTTGCTCATTTCATTGAGCTCATAAGCATCTTGGCTATCCGAAGGTTTCTGGGTGGCCTTCCATTCCCAAGGGCCATTTCCAGAAGACAGATGTACGACTGGGTGGTGAGGGGCATGAGCATCGATGGTCACCACACTAGAGCTGTCTCTTTCTGATGGAGAGCAGTACTGGGAGGAGTCAGAGCTGGTGGAGGATGAAGATGTCTCTGAATGCTTGGGTGTCACCGATACCATCCCGGGTTGCTTGGACATGGCAATCACTTGCATGAGGCGCGGTGGGTTGGCGACCCGTTGGGCGGCCCCTTTCTCAGCCATCATCATCCACTTGGCCCTCACAGCTGAGCTGCTCTTGGGTGAAATATTAGCACCGGCGTTCGCTTGACTTTCCTCAGGGATGTGGACCAGTTGAGTGGCCCTGGGTCTTGGCTGGATGAGGACCCGAGGACCCATAGAGGCGCGCTCAGCTGTTCGAGCCTGGACAGTGGGGTACAAGGAAGGCGGGATATGATCCTCCTCTTCTCCAGCCAAGGAATCTGAGGCAACCCGCCTCGCCACCTCTTCCGCCAAGGTCATTCCACGGCCTTCCACTGATTTCTGTTTCCATTCAGTGATCAGCTGTTTAGATCGGGAGGCGTCCACTGGGACGTGGATGGTCATATGGCGGCGAGCAGGGTCATCCATTGAAGGGGTGCTGACTCGTGGTAACGTGTTGCTGAAGGTCACCATGTTTTCTTTGCCCATAGGGCTCCGGGGTGCCAAAAGATCCACGTCAACACTTGCCCGTTTCAAGCTCCCCAGCGAGTTTTTCTCACGTGGCACTTGCCGGTTCATCCCTTCCAGCCGGGTCTGGGGGTTGAGCTCATCGGTGCTGACTGATTTGTTCTGGTGATAAACGGAGTCATGCCCACGTTGAGTCAGGGCTCGGAGAGCATCCTTAGCAGGAGGGTGAGAGGGAGCCTTTTCTATTGGTGCCCGGAAGTTGCCCACTGCGTGATAGGCCTGTGTGTAGCAAGGAACATGGAGTAAAGATCTGAAAAAGCTCAGAGATGGATGGGAATAGATATTGTCCTGTTCCCTATTTTACATAAGTAAAACGTATTTGATATAGCTCTCTGGGACTCTATGTTCTGACCCAGTCTTTGCGAGTAATGATAAGAACCTTTACTTGTGAGTAAAACAAACCCCTTTTTATAACCAGGCAGTAACAGCAGAGGGCCCAAAGAGCCGCATGTGGCTCCAGAGCCGCAGGTTGCTGACACCTGGCCTAGGCTCCCTAAGCAGTGTAACTCCCCTTGAATTCCATGGAGCCTTGTCTAATTCCAAGCAGGTGCTAACCATTAATTGAGATGATTCCTGTGCTTTTTAGCAATAAATCAGTTTAATTGGATCTTCACTTAAGGACCCTGGTCTTTCCTGCCTGACATTATATTACTTAATAATGTGGGGCAAAAGAGAGATCTAATGGCAGGATACAGGTAATCCTCTACTAACTTTAAGTTATAACAGATTCCGAAAAAGCTACTTATGACCTGATTTTGAAGTTTTAATGTCCTCTCAGTTTGGCTCTCATTTACGACCCTTTGC
>JANHGD010003395.1:53740-73541 GCA_027560375.1 Imantodes cenchoa
GAATGGAGATTTTGCAGTATCCTTCCCTCAGGAGTGGGGAGGGAATGGAGATTTTGCAGTATCCTTCCCTCAGGAGTAGGGAGGGAATGGGGATTTTGCAGTATCCTTCCCCCAGGTGTGGTGAGGGAATGGAGATTTTGTAGCATCCTTCCCTGCCACGCCCACCAAGCACACCCACAGAACCGATAGGGAAAAAAATTGAATTTCACCCCTGCCCTAAAATGATCATTCATCTCTAGCATCACTCCTGCCTGATACAGTATAAGTGCTTGTTTGTTTAACTGTGCAGCCAGGACAACTGTAATATCCTTGGTTACAGTATGCCAAGTAGCATTCTTGCTTCATCCCTCCCAGGAACCCCCCTATCATAAGGAAATAGTATAGCTTTAGGAGAACTTGAAGAGGAAAGAAAAAATTGAAGATGACTCCATATAATTATTAATAAAAGAGTTCTAATGGAGCAAGATCCTGCTTATAACCACCACTGGGAATAGCTAACACTTTAAAAGATAGACTCAAAATTCAGAAGGGTCGTCAACACTGAGCCATATACAACTAAGTTCAATTCAATGATGAGAAAGGTAAGGTCCTACAGGAAAGCTATTTGCACTGGCTTAACAGCAACTGCAAGAGGGCTCTAAGTGTTCTAATAGACCACCAGTTAAGGATAAGTCAGCAGTGTGCTGTATCTGCCAAAAAAGCTAATGCATTCTAGGTTGCATCAACAAGTTAGTTTCAAGATCACTTGAAGTGATAGTACAGCTTTATACTGCACTGGTGAGATCACACTTGGAATATTGGGTCCAATTCTAGTCACCATGATACAAAAAAGATGTTGAGCCCCTAGAACAGTAATGGCGAACCTATGGCATGCGTGCCACAGGTGGCACTCGGAGTGTCTTAGCTCAGCTCCAGCATGCATGTGCATGCCATCCAGCTAATTTTCAGCTCGTGCAGAAGCTCTGGGAGGGCATTTTAGGTTTCCAGAGGGCCTCTGAGGGCCCGGGAGAAGCCTCTCTAGCCTGGGAGGGCGAAAAACGGGCCTACCAGGCCCACTGGAAGTTGGGAAATGGTCCGTTTCCAGCCTCCAGAGGGCCTCTATGGGGCGGGGGAGGCCGTTTTTCGCCCTCCTCAGGCATTGGGTGTGGGCACTTGCATGTACATGATAGCGCACATGCACGTGTTTTCGTCACCCAAGGGGAAAAAAGGTTCGCCATCACTGCCCTAGAAAGAGTGCAGAGAAGAACAACAAAGATGTTAAGGGATCTGTAGGCTAAACCATACAATGAACGATTGAGGGAACTAGGTATGTAATGAAGAGAAGGGCTGGGAGTGATACAACAGCAGTCTTTCAGTACTTGAGAGGCTGTCACAAAGAAGAAGGGGAAGCAAAGCACTTGAGGTAAGGACAAGAAGTAATGGATAGAAGATCATTAAAGAGTGTTACAATTTAGAATTAAGGAGAAATTTCCTGACTGTGAATAATTAATCTGTGGAATGGAACTTACCTCTAGAAGTTGTGGGTATTCCACCACTGGAGGTTTTCAAGAAGAGACTGGACAGCCATTTGTCCAAAATAGTATAGGGTCTCCTGCTTGAGCAGGGAGTTGGACTGGAAGATCTCTAAAATCGCTTCCAAATCTATTATTCTATGTACTTGATAATAACCTGTAATAAATATACTGTGTAAATTTTTTTCTTCTATCTGCCCCTGAATTTCTTGCAATTCAGCATCATTGTATGAAACAGTATTCTAGTATTATGAGAGATTATATAAATTTATTAAATTCATACTCCATTCTGGAGCAAAAGTGACGTACAAAGCTATTTCCCCCCACAGCAGCAGCCTTCAAGGAAGGTTGCCTTGAGGGAGAGTAGTTGGCTCAAGGCCATGTAGGGAGTTTACATGGCTGAAGTAGAATAGAACTGGATCTCACAGTTCCTAGTCCTGCACTTTAATAACTGTACAAACTGTCTATAGAAGAAGAAAGCTGTCTCCCTACCTTCTGTCTTTACATCTTTGAATATTATCTCCCTTCTTATGTTAGTCAATACTATATCTTCTTTATATTGTGAAAATTAGTAGAAGGAATACATGGAGCCAATTTGGTATAGTGGTTAAAGTTCTAGTCTAGAAATCAGGAGATTTAAATTGTATGCCTCCCTTAAGCATGAAACATGGTTGAGTTACTTTGAGCTGCTCTCTCTCAGTCCAACCCACCACACAAACTTATTGTGAAGAAAATAGTGTGGAGTGCAGGTAGATATCACTCAGCAACCACTTATTCAGCGACTATTCAAAGTTGCAGTGGTGCTCAATGAGAAGACTAAAAACCAGTCCTTGAAGTTGTGGCCATTGCATTTAGTCACACTATTGTGATTTAGGCATTTGGCAATTGGCATGCAATTATGATGGCCACAGCATCCTGTGATCATGTGTTCACTATTTATGAGCTTCACCTCCAGATTCTGACAAGAAAGCCAATGAGGAAAGCTGATAGAAAACTGATATTATGGTGAATAACTGCATGTGGTTAACTGTGTCATAATTTGGCACAGTCACATAATGTTTCGCTTTACAATTGCATCACTAAGTGATGAGTTGCCAGTCTCAATTACATTTCTTAACTGAGGACTACCAGTATTGGGTATGTTGCCTTAAGTTGATTCTGTCTATCATCTATTTATCTATTGTCCTCAACTCACAACCACAATTAGGACCAGAATTTCCATTGCTAAGCAAGATAAGTTATGTGAGTTATGCCCAATTTTATGACCTTTTTGCAATGGTTGTTCAGTTTAAGTAAATGATTCAGCTATTAAGTGAATCTGGCTTTCCTCATTGACTTTGCTTGTGGGAAGGTTGCAGATGACGATCACATGACCCCAGGATACTGCAACTATCAAAAATGTGTGTTCCTTGCCAAATGCTCAAATTTTGATCACATGACCATGGGGATGTGCTATGGTTGTGAGTATGGTTGTAATTCCTTTTTTTCAGTGCTGTTGTAACTTCGAACATTCACTGAATGGTTGTTAAGTCAAGGACTACCTTTGTGCGTGTGTATGTGCGTGCACATAAATGTGTATGCTTATGTTTATTCATAAGTAATAAATTGGCCATGGTGGTCCCACTGATTAGATGCATACTAGGTGTCATACAAAAAAAAATATTGGATGCCACTTAAGAACATCTGCATACTGACAAAATTTCCATCTATCAATTGCAAAAGGCACTTTGCTTGGATTGACAAATATACTATGCCAAAAGATTGTGATATCCTAGGTCAGAGTTGGTGAACCTTTTTGGCACTGAGTGCTGAAATGAGGGTGCACGCGCACACATGCGCATGCTAGAAACCGCAAGAGCAGCTTCCCAGTGTGCATGCGTATGCCGGGAAGATGATCTTCCACTTTTCCGGCACGCAGATGCACACTGGCCACCTGGTCTTCCAGTTTCTGACACGCCGCCCCTCCCAGGAGTCTCTACGCGGCCCATTTTGAATGCCAGGTAAGTACAGGGCTTGCGCAAAGGCTCTGGGATGGCAGTTTCGGCTTCTAGAGGGCCTTCATGGGGGGAGGCAGGGGAGGCCCTCCAGGAAAGCGTCTGGAGCCTAGGGAGGGCGAAAAATGTGCCTACCGGGCCCACCGGAAGTCTGGAAATGGGCCATTTCTGGTCTCCAAGGATGCAGGGGAGGCCGTTTTTGCCCTCCCCAGGCTCCAACAAATGGGCCTACCGGAACTCAGGAAACAGGCCATTTCCTGCCTCCGGAGGCTTCAGGGAGGCCTGCTAGGCCCAAAATGGGGCATGGGGGGGTTTCTTGTGCACATGTGTGTGTGGGGTTGTGCATGCATGCATGGGGGAGCGGGACGGCATGGGGGGTCACATGCGCAGGGGGCATGGTGCGTGGGGGGCATTGCATTATGGGTGTGGGCGCACGCACATCCTTTCGGCACCCGATGAAAAAAAGATTCGCCATCACTGCCCTATACCATTCCAGACAAATGTCTGTTCAGCGCTTTCCCAAAAGTCTCCATTGTGGCGCACCTACAACTTCTCCCTCATGGTGGATATAGCATCCAGGAATAGATAAGCCGCATTCCATACATCCTCCAGTATGCTTGGTGATCCAGCAGAGACATTGTGTCCAGAGGATCGTCGGTCTGAGCAGTCGCTACAACAGGTTCATCAAGCAGCGGTGTGGGCGATTTGTGCCTCCACAACGGCATCCTTTTTCTTCCGTACATCCCTCATATGGCTTTGCCAGCTCTAGGAGAGGATGACCCCCGTAGACACTTGTCTAAAACAGGACATTAATACATTAATTGCTGCAGCCCAATTGACAGCGGATGCAACTTTAAATGCAGCACATTTTGCTTCAAAGTCCATCGGAGCATCAATTGCCACATGGCGGATGCTTTGGCTCAAAAACTGGCAGGCTAAATGGCGGTTAGCAACAGCTGCCTTTGCCGGGGATCATTTATTCAGAGACTGTTAGGAGCCGTTACTAACAGTCAAAGGACCGCAGGAAGATCCTCCCTTCCGTTACCAGGCATAATGATTACAGACCATCGCCCTACTCCCGATAGCCAACGTATCGTTCAGTTGGTCCAGATGCTATGTCCCAGAGGTCACAGGAGTTTTACAGGCAGAGGCACAGACAACGTCATGAGTGTCCGGAACAAGAACGTCCCTTCAAATCTAAACGGCCCTTTAGAGGGGGAGGAAGTCGTTCGTTCCGGTGCCCCCAGTGATTGCATTCCCGAGCACCCCATTGGAGGCCAGCTGGCCTATTTCGTGGACCGATGAGAGGAGTCCCATGCCGCTGCTTGATGAGCCTGTTGACCAACGATCCTCTGGACGCAATATCTCTGCTGCATTACCAGGCATACTGGAAGATGTATGCAGTGCGGCTTATCTATTTCTGGATGCTATAACCACCTTTCTGAGAAGAGGCATATCAGGTAATATGCCAATACCCCTTCTAAAGGCAACCTGTTCCATGGATTAATTGTTCTCACTTCAGGAAATTTCTTCATAGTTTTAGGTTGGATCTCTCTTTGATAAATTTCCATCTGTTACATCTTGCTTTGCCTTCAGATGTTTTAGAGCAGTGATGGCGAACCTTTTTTTGCTAAGGTGCCAAAAGGGTCCACACCCATAATGCAATACCCTCCCCCTGCGCATGCGTACACCCCCCACGTTCTCCCCCACGCATGCGCACAGACCTCACTGAAGCCTCTGGACCTCCAGTAGGCCCGTTAGGCCGTTTTTGCCCTCTCCAGGCTTCAGGACAGTCTCCGGAGCATGTGGATGGCGAAAAATGGGCCCTTCCGAACTTCCGGTAGGCCTGTTGGGTTCGTTTTTCACCATCCACAGGCTCTGGAGGCTTTCCTAAAGTCTGGGGAGGGTGAAAATGGCCTCCCCTGCCCTCCAGAAGGCCAGAAATCAGCTGGCCAGTGCACACATGTGCGCTGGAGCTGACATAGGGCAACACTTTGCATGCCCTCAGATATGGCTCTGTGTGCCAGCTGTGGCACGTTTGCCATAGGTTCGCCATCACAGTTTTAGAGTATAGGTTGCAACTGTTCATCATATATTCTAGCTTCCAGTCCTCTAATCATTTTTGTTACTCTTCTCTATACTTTTTCTAGAGTCTCGATATATTTTTTATATCATGGTGACCAAAACTGGATTCAGTATTCCAAGTGTGGTCTTACTAAAGCAGTATATAACGGTATTGATATGTCACATGATCTTGATATTGTTCCTCTGTTGATGCAACGTAGGACTGCATTGGCTTTTTTTGGCAGTTGCAGCACACTGCTAGCTCATATTTAAGTGGTTGTCCATTAGGACAGGAGTCCCTAACCCCTGGCCCATGGACTGGCACTGGGCTGCAGCATGCCAGAAACCGGTCCACACAAACAAACAAAGTCCCATCTGTGGGAAGAAGGAAGCATGTGAAACCATGCCCCCTTTGGTCCTCAGAAAAAACTTTCTCCACGGAGCTGGTACCTGGTGGCAAAAAGGTTTGGGGGCCACTACACCAAGACTCCTAGAACACTCTGAAAGTTACTGTTTTTTAGCCAGGTACTATTTATTCTGTTCCAGAGCATTTGGTTTTCCTTGCCTAAGTGTAAAACTACTTTTCTCACCACTGAATTGCATTTTATTCGATAGGATCCAGTGTTCAATTACATTGAGATCCATCTGGATCTTGAACTTATCTTGTAAACCATTGGCTATTCCTCCTTGCTTGGTGTCATCTGCAAATTTGATGAATTCCCCTTCTATGCCCTTATCTAAATCATTTATGAAGATGTTGGAGAGTAAAACAGATCCTTGGGGTATCCCACTGCATATTTCTCTCCATATATTGTAGGTCTAGTTTCATTGAGGAGTATATGTTGAGTGTGATTTGCCAACCAGCTACGAATCCATCTGATGATGATGCTGTTTATCCCATGTTTTTCTATCTTAACAAGAAGTTCTATGTGGTCTACTTTGTCAAATACCTTACCGAAGTCCCGGTATTCTACGTCTGCAGCATTTTGCTGGTCCCCTAATTTAGTCACTTTGCCAAAGATTGCAATAAGATTTGTTCAGAATGATCTGCTTTTAACAAACCCCTGTTGACCTCTAGTAACAGCTTTGCTTGCTTCTACATGTTCGCAGTTCCATTGCTTGATTACCTTTTCCAGGATCTTCCCAAGTATTGATGCCAGGCTGATTGGTTTGTAATTTTCTGGATTCCCCCCCTCCCCCGTTTTAGAAAATGGGAACCATGTCAACTCTTTTCCAGTTCTCTAGTAATTCCGCAGTGCTTCAGGATCTTTGAAAGATATAGTTAAATGGTTCCAAGATCATGTTTGCCAATTCCTTCAGAAGTCTGGGTTGTAATTCATCTGGTCCAAGTGGTTTGAATGTACCTAAAGTGTATAGGTGTTATCTTTCCTTTTTCTTGCCTATTTTGACTTGTATGTCTAATATGTATTTTATGGTGCTGTTTTTATAAGTTGGACTAATTTTTCTTTTCTACAGATGCAAGGAATGAATTAAGTAGTTCTGCTTTCTCTTTGCCATTCATCACCTTTTTGCCATCTTTTATGTTTAATGGACCAATCATTTCCTTGATTTTTTTTGCTATTACATGTTGAAAGAAGGTATTTAAAATTATTTTTGACATTTGTTGAAAGTCTTGGTTCATTCTGAGCCTTAGCTTTCCTGGCTTCATCTTTGTAGGTTCTGACTGTTTGCTGGTAATCTGCCTTACTTAGCTTCCCCTCTTTTCACTTTTTATATTGGCCATTTTGTACTTTAGTTTATATCCAGCTATGCTGGTTTCTTCTGGAATCTCTTATTTTTCTTTTTTAGTGGTATTGTGCTAGACTGGACTTTTATCACACACACCCCTTTCAGCCTTTTCCAGCATTTGTTGAGTTGTTTTTCTCTTTGGAAATTCTTCCCAAACTCTCCTAAGTTTGTTGAAATCAGCTCTTTTAAATTCTAAGACACTAGTTCGTTTTGGTTGTATTGCTTGTGCTTGCAATAGTTAGGATAATATGTAGTCGTAATGTCTAGTAATTTATATAGGGTTGTTAGAATAAAACAAAAAAGACTTTTATCTGTATTGGACAAATCCTGCATCCAGTACAGCTACCAAGTACTCCCCTGATCAGCTTAATGAATACTTATATTCTCCATAGAGGGTAGAGCTAGCATCCAGACATGTGTTGTCCTCGTCTGTTCATCCAATAGGACTGAGTCTTTTAAGCTGTTTATCTCTGCCTCTGTGCCAGGATCCCCAGCTTTACTCAGTCCTCAGACAAGGATGGACGTATGGTGCTAGCTCTTCACTCTGTCAAGAACTCGCTGATTTCCTCTTGCTGTTTTTCTCTTCTTCTCAACAAATTGTGAGTTGCAAGCTGATCCCCTTTCCACTGGATCACTGGCCAATAGCTGCTCAGAGCCTCAGCTCAAGCTGCTGGAAAGCCGTTAGCCTCTTGCCTATGGGTGGCCCTTCTTTGGCCAGAGTTTTGTTTTTTTTTACCTCCAGAGCCGCCACTGGAACTCCCGCACTCCACTAATCTGAAGCGAAACTTCCCGTTATCAGGCTGTCTGTGGGGTTTAGTGCCTCTGTATACTGAGGCAAGGTAGAGTGGCTGGAGGAGCTTTTGCGCTCCCTCTTACATGTTGGGAAGCATGTAGGCAGCTTCTTCATCGGCAGCTGGTGCAGGACAGCGAGAGCGTGCCCAGCCAGCCAAGCCGTGGTCATTAGAGAGTAATGTGTAATTGGCCACCAGAGCTTCGTGCTCCTCTTTCCTCACGGCAATCTGATTTTAACCTAAGGAGTATTGGATAGCTCTCTGCCTGGCTTGGAAGGCACTGGGGTGCCATTTTGACTGCCGTGTGCTCCGCCTTTGCCGGTGTGGCCTACTGACCTTTCCGGCTGCCAACTTGAGACAGCAGTTGCTGATCCCTCCAGGAGTCCTGCCACAGTTTTGGCCTGTCATCTCAGTGCCAGCTATAACAGCCTCTGCCTGGCTTAGCTGATTTTAAAAACCTTGTGAGGAGAGCAGGTTCCTGCTGCCTGGTTTCAGGTCATGGGGAAACTATATCGGGAGCTGATTTGTCTATTTAGTTGCATTTACTGGGTGCCATCTTGGCAAATCACGTGGCCTCAAGAGCCTTATCCTGCCTCGCAGTCCTTACAGTTTCCGATAGACTGCTTGCTGAGGCTTTTCAGCTCATCCAGCCAAGGAAGAAAGGTGGCAAAAGCAATCGCCTTCCATAAATTAAAAAAGAAATAAATAAATAACAAATAATAACACAGAGGCATTATATCAACAAGGGAAGAGTTCTCCCTCTTAGGCTTAATATCAACATGGCAAACAGTTTCTAGCCAGGCAAGGCAGATAAGAGCAGGAAAGGTGGCAAAAGGGCCAGCAGATCAAAGACCACTTCTCAGGCAGATCTGATCAATCCAGTGCCCACAAAGATTCCCACGGTCACCATTCTCAGACTAAGGGTTCTAAGGCGGCTGAATGCGATGAACATCGCAGAAACAGAACACTGGGAAAATTGTGTGCCCAGTCTAGCAAGCCTGCTGTTTCTCAACCTCCTCCTACCTAAAGTCCCAGTGGACACGCTTCTCTTCCTCAGGCCCCCGCCCTGGGGGTTCCATCTGATCAAATCTCTCGGTCAGCATGAAATTCATGTAACTCAATCAGATATTAGGGGATGCCAGCAGGGCCCTCAACAACCAGCCTAGGTGGCTCTTCCAGGCTAGAACCATTGGCCACCTTCATTCCAGCTGCAGCTGGTTTACGTGACCCTGATCAACCAGGTCCTTCTGGTCAACAAGGGGCCCCTGTGCCCACTGATATGCAGGCAATAATTTCAGCTGCAATTGAAAAGGGCATAACAGAATGCATGCAACAATTAGGGAGATCATCCTCAGTCTATTCCGAAGGGTCCTTCCATTTGGGCGAGCATTCACGGGTGCACGTCCCAGGCACCAGTGCCAGAGCAACCGATTATGTCTCTTGGTCGGATTTATCAGAGGAAGAAGGTCAAATGGGCCTTAATCTATCAGAGGATGAGGGCATGATTGATGAACACCCCCCCCCCGGGGGTGTGGGCATGTTTTTTCAAACCCCCCCCCCCCCCAGGTATCGACTCCCTTTCAACCAGCACTGTTCAAATCTCTCTTCTTCAACGCCAAGGCCTCTGCCAATCTTGATCCACCTCCTCCTCCCACTGATACTCTGCGGTCTCTAACTGATCCATTATTTGTTGAACCAGCGGCTGAGATTGATGTCATACCATCTCCTCTTTCTGGATGCTGTTTGCCGCCAGTGGGCCTCTCCCGCCTCAGGACCCATTCCATTGTCTTTGGACAAAAGATTTTTTTAACGTGCAACAGGAGTTGGCAGCATCCCTTCAATTGCCCTCAGTAGTTGCACTGGTGGCGGCCATCCATTCATCCACTACCATGCCAGGGGAACTGGAGGAGCTCCTAAAGCCCGAGGACAGGAGGATGGAACAAGTGCTTCTGAAGACACACCAGGTGGCTGCCTGGGTGGTCCGGGCCTCCACTACCTCACCATTCTTCAATCGCACCTCGCTCATCTGGCTTCAACAGCTTCAGGAGTGAATCCTGGCCGATAATGGTCGCACCTATCAGGATCTCAACAAGCTTCTTGCTGTGGCCCAATTTTCGGTGGACACCACTTTCCAAGCCACCAGATTCGCCTCCTGAGCCATCAAGTCTGCCATGGTAGACTGTCAAATGCTCTGGGTTTGACAATGGCAGGCAGACACCCGCCATAAGTGGCAATTGGTCTTGACACCATTCAAGTGGCAACATCTCTTTGGGGAGTCCTTGGGAATCATTGAATCCAGGGACAAAAGGAAGATGTTGCCCTCTTTCTCCAGGAAGGGGTCCTTCCATTTATACACCCTACCAATGGCGGTCCTTTTGGGCCCCCGACCCGTCAGGCTTTTCTCCCAGATCAAAAGGTCAGTATGGGGGTAGACAGCGAGAAGGCCCAGACAGGTCAGGTAGGGGCAAACCATTTAAGTGGCCATTTCGTGGTGGAGGGGGATGCCCCTTTAGACATTCCAAGTGAGGCTTTGTGTGACCCTCCCATCGGTGGCTGCTGGCCCTATATGCTAACAGATGGGAGGAGACTATGTCAGATGCATGGGTCTGGGAGACCATTTGATCTGGTCTCTCCATAGAGTTCCTCCCCCCCCCCAAGTTTTTTATTTGAGTGCCCTGTGTCAAATAACACCGCTATGCTGACCCTCATGAATTCGGCCACTCAACACCTTCTAGAAATCCAAGCCATCCAGAAGGTACCCGAAGATCAACAAGGGCAGGGGTTCTACTCCTTTCTTTTTGTAGTCCTAAAAACCTCGGGAGGGTGGAGAGCTATTCTAGATCTCAACCGCCTTGTTCACTACAGGCAGTTTAAAATGCACTCATTGGCGACAATCCTTGGTAGTGTCAGAAGGGGAGACTAACTTGCCTCAGTAGACCTCACGGAAGCATACCTGCATATCCCAATTCGGCCATTGCATCAACAATACCTCAGATATTGTTATGCAGGTGTGCACTATCAATATACCGCTCTTCCATTTGGTCTATCCATGGCTCCAAGGGTCTTTACCAAGGTCCTATCTGTTGTGGCGGCCCACCTCAGGGGTATTCCTGTGCGCATCCAGCGCTACCTGGATGACATTAATTCAGGCTCCATTCAGACACCAAGCGGTACGAGACATCTAGGTGATCATTTCCATTGTTCGATACCATGGGTTTTCCATAAATTTGGGAAAAAGCCATCTCCTCCCTGTTCCTCGCTTGACCCATCTAGGGGCCATTGTGGATTCTCTGGAGCGTAGGGTGTACCTTTCCAAGGAGCATCAGGATAGTATCAGAAATCTGATATTTGTGATTAGGCATCAAAATAGGGTTTCCCCGAACTCACCTTCTACACTCCTGGGTAAAATGATCTCATGTATATCAATCACTCCTTGGGCATGCCTACACTCCAGAGACCTTCAATGGTTCCTTCTCCCATTTCAGAGGTCATGGCGAGCTTCTTCAGTGATGAGGGTTCCTCTTCCATCAGAGGTGCGGAGATGCCTCCTCTGGTGAACTTCGGATGCCCTATCCAAAGGAAGTCTCTTCCAAGAGCTGGAGAGACTCATAGTCACCACAGATGCCAGTTTGTCAGGTTGGGTGGCCCACTCCCAGTCTGTTATGGTTCAGGCCTGTTGGACCGGAGCGGAGACAGGTTACAGCATCAACAGGCTGGAGTTGTGGGCAGTCTACCTGGCCCTGAAGCAACGACGACATCTGATATCTGGCAGACACATCTTGGTCCTCACGAACAACGTGAGCATGAAGGCTCACATCAACAGGCACGGGGGCACCAAATCTCGCTCCCTCATGTGGGGAGCCAGGAGACTGGGTCTGTGGGCAGAACATCATCTGTTATCCATCTCAGCTGCGCATATCTCCGGGGAATCCAGTGTTCAAGCAGACTGGCTCAGTCGGTCAATAATAGACCATGCAGAGTGGCACTTGCATCCAGCCATATATCTCAAGCTAACAAGTCATTTTGATCTTCCAGAGGTAGACCTATTTGCTACCCCAGAGAATGCTCAGCTGCCGAGATTCTTCTCAAGGTACAAGATCCAGGGCGCGGAGGGGACAGATGCCTTTTGCTGCAAATGGCCTCCCGGCCTCCTCTATGCCTTCCCACCTCTCCCTCTACTGTCCAAAATCATCAACAAAATCTTGGAGGAGAGAGCGGAAGTCCTTCTCCTGGCCCCTCATTAGGCCAGGAGAGCCTGGTTTGAGGACCTAATGTCCCTGTCAAAATGACAATCCTGGCAGATACCTCTCACCAATCTGCACTCAGCCAGGGGGTGCTGGTACATCCGGATCCCTGGTGGTACTGTCTGACCACTTGGCACTTGAGTGGTGCACTCTGAGACACCAGAACATCTCCACCAGAGCCATCCAGGCCTCCAGGCGGCTTTCCACTGAACATATCTATTCTGCCACTTGGAAGGCTTTCTGTGCATGGTGCATGAAAAAAGGCTGCTCACCTGTACAGTTAACCATAGGCTATATCATTGATTTTCTGCAAGCGGGCCTGGATAACGGACTCTCCCCTAATACCATCCGGAGCAGGTAGCGGCCTTGTCCTTCGTGTTATCCTGTGGCTCCCTGGAGTCTTTGTCTCAACACCCCACAGTGAAGAGATTCATCTGTGGGGCCACTAATTTATGCCCACCAATCATCCACAGATACCCAACCTGGGATCTGTCCAGGGTTCTTAATTCCCTAACAGTGGCACTTTATGAGCCCTAACGCAAGGCTTCCCTACGTCACCTCGCCTGCAAGGTAGCCTTCCTGGTGGCCATCACCTCCGCTAGGAGGATTTTGGACCTTGCAGCACTATCAGTGTAAAAGGACCTTTGCATCTTTCATCTGGACAGCGTGGTGCTTCGCCTGGACCCTTCTTTCCTCCCCAAGATTAACTCCTGGTTTTACCAAGCCTAGGAGGTCATCTTTCCAAATTTTTGCCCTAACCCATCCCATCCACTCGAACAAAAATGGCACACGTTGGAAGTCCATAGGGCTCTGCAAATTTATATCCAACGGACTGCTCTGATCCGCAAAACGGAGTCCCTCTTCGTTTCTTTCTTGGCATCCACTGTGGGCCACAAAGTAACTCCCTGTACAATTGGACATTGGCTGAGAGGAACCATCGCAAAGGCATATGATTTAATGTCAATTCTCCATCCCCTAGAGTGACGGCACATTCCACATGCAGCGCTGCAACGACAGCGGCCTGGGTAACTCAAGTCTCCACTGAGGAGGTCTGTAGGGCTGCTACTTGAGCTTCACCATCACCCTTCATAAGTCACTATAAGATCAACGCTTTTGCCTCGGCGGACACAGCCTTCGGTCACAGGGTACTTCAGAGGGTGCACTCAGTGTAAAGTCTCTGGAATCAGGACCAACCCACCCTTGGACACACGGCTTTGCAATGTCCCATGTCTGGATACTAGTCCCACCCTATATGGAGAAGGGGCATTGGTCTTACCTGATATACTCCTCGTAGGGTAGAGATAGCATCCAGCCCCACACATGTTCTTTTTGGTCCTGGATCATATCTAATTGAATCCTTTTTTGTACCACTCCTATCAGCAGCATCACACATCGAGTCTGTCTTTTGCCTTCATAAAGCTTAAAAGACTCAGTCCTATTGGATGAATTGATGAGGACAACCCATGTCTGGATGCTATCTCCACCCTATGAGAAGGAGCGTATCAGATAGGACCAACGCCCCTTTAGTCTGATTAATGAAGTCCCTCTTTCTTTCCAAATTCAGCATTACCTAATCTGTACTTGTTGTATTTCTTTATATAATGATATTTGTTCTGCCTGCCTTATTTTTCTTGTTTTAATTAAAACTCAGAGTGTGATGTTCAAGTTTTACTTCAACTAGGGGCTCTTTGGGTAGCTCAAAGCCAACCAATGTCTTTGTTTCTGTTCCTGTTGAAGCAGATCATGATTCTAAAAACATTAAGTAGTGTAAACTAGAGCAAGTTACATTTTATATAATAGAATATATTATTTTACTAAACAAACAACTTGTTGGTTCTTTGTGAACATTTAGAAAAACTCAGAGCTTTTGCAGGTATCACTGCTGTACATAGAAACGTATTACAAAATGCTTCATTTATTTAACTCTGAATTTGCTTGAACACTTGGCAATTTTTAAAGTAGAGATTAAAACAGCCACAGGCCATCTATCATAAGCAAATAAATAAATATTCATATATATTTAATAGGTACTGTAATACAAAACCAGCAATAACAACAACAGTATTTAGCTTTCAAGCGTAAATGGAGTCTGTCACTCTACAAGAACTCCCCGAAAGGATTATTTTTAGCAGTTTCTGAAAAACATACGAAGATGTGGTGAGCCTGATCTTCTCAGAAAGACTAGTCTAGGAGACAGAATCCAGTATTGAAAAGAAGTGCTTCTGGGCTTCAGCCCTCTCGTGTAGCAGAAATGGGAAATTATAGAAACTTTTCCCAAGAAGTTTTAATTGGATAGATTGATTCTGGTTAGAGTTGGAATTTTTAGATATCCAGGTGTCAAGTTATATACTGTAAGGTTTATAGGTTAAATCTTCAAGGCAGGGGCAGGTTCCTCGTACCGGAGCCGTTGCTCCACTCTGCTGGGTGCCACCATATTTATTTCTAAGTTTTTTGCTTCCTGCGCATGCCATTCCCATTGCTCAAGATTTGGGGCACTACCGGGACGGGACACACCCCTGTTCCAGTAGCAACCCACTACTGCTTCAAGGTGAGATCCACACTAATCCTTTTGACCCACAAAGGGCCTGAAAACCTGGTTCTGCCAGTTAGCCTGGACCCTCATACTGGAGCAGGAAAGGTAAATGTCCTATTTGTGATTATTGTAAATATAAATTTGAGGTCATTTTGAGATAATTTCAGTACCCTCTGTTCCAGTTGGTTTTCAAGTAAATTTTTGTTCCTCGTGACCCATTGTCAGGAACAAAAGGAATTCAGCTGGAGATGCCCTTAGCCTTATGGATCTGTGGGGATATTTTCTGCACCAAATATTTCTATAAGCTCTGCAAAGTTTTGTATGGAACTTTATATAGGGAGATAACTCATGCGTCAATTTGCAGTTAACTTTCAGAACCCTGAAATTATACATAAGTAAGCAATTCATCTGAATAAAGACAGAATCTAATACGATGATGGCGAACCTTTTTTTTGCTTGGGTGCCAAAAGGGTGCACACGCACACGATAGCACATACACGCGTGCCCACACCGATAATGCAATGCCCCCCTGCACATGCATGCACAACCCTGCTGCGCTGCCTCTCCCGTGCATGCGCTCAGACCTCACTGGAACCTCCAGACTTCCAGTTGGGCCGCTTTTTGCCTTCCCCAGGCTTCAGGAAGCTTTCCTGAAGCTTGGGGAGGGTGAAAAATGGCCCAACAGCCCAACCGGAAGTTTGTTTCTAAACTTCCGGTAGGCCTGTTGGGTCTGTTTTTCACCATCCACAGGCTCTGGTGGCTTTCCTGAAGCCTGATGAGGGTAAAACCGGCCTCCCCCCGCCCTCCAGAACGTCAAAAACCAGCTGGCCAGCGTGTACATGCATGCTGTAGCTGACATAGGGCAACACCTCATGTGCCCTCAGATACGGATCCATGTGCCAAAGGTTCGCCATCACGGATCTAATATTTTAGATCTAATACTGCCTGGAGATGCAGGACATTACAATGGTAAGTAAAGAGACTAAAAATTCTAAATAGAGGAGAGGGTTCCATTTCTTCTTCCAGGCTTATAAACAATGGATTATGATTCAGGCTGGATTGTGACCAAGATTGAATCAGAGGGCTCAGGATAGGCTAGGGTGCATTCAATTTTATCTTCCTGGAACTTTTGGAGATTTCTGATACCACTGATCATGATATTAAGGGGATAGGAGTAGAGGGTATTACTCTTTGGTGTAATCCCCTCCTCCTTCCATGGCAGTTCTACTTGGTATTAGTCAGGGAGGAGAGTTTTAGTACCAGACTTCTCTTGTATGGGTATCTCAGTGTTTCTCTCTTTCCTCACTGCTGGGTGAGGCCAATCATAGCAGGGGGTGAAATATAAGTATGCTGATCCTCAGTTACATATCTCTACTACTCCGTATACAAGCAATGCTGTTAATATTAGTACTAATTGCCTGGAGGGTGTGAGAGTAAGGATACGAAAGAACAGTCTGCAACTCAATCGCAGCAAGACCAAGTGGCTTTGGAGTTTTGGACTTTCCCACTTCAACTGGAGATTTTTCAGCTTTAATTCTTAGCATGTTATCATTCTGTCAGCCCTACAAAGTAGACCAGACCAGGAAATGTGACTCTACAAGAAAATGAAAGCTATATATTAAGATAGGCTATAGTAATAGAATCTACCTGTCTGCTCTTCAATGTAGACTAGCCTGGAAAGCCAAATTTATGAATGCTAATACAATAATATGTTATTATAAGGTTATAGTAAAAGAATCTTGCAAGACTAAATGTGCCTCCCCATTCCCTACCTTTATCTAGAAGAGAACTGGAGAGAATCAAGCCTAAGATGCTTTCTCAGATTACATCTTTCTCAGACACAAACTTCTTTTGTCTACCATTGTCTTGGTTGTGGCTCTTCCTCTGGTTCCTCAAGGTTACTCTTACAGCCCCATTACAATATCCCATTCCAATGCATCAGGAAACCTCTTCCAAATACTATCTTGTTTCCCAAGTCTTCCAGCAAATAATTTTTTTATTTTTAAAACTTTCAGAAATAAATCATACATACACCATACTATTTCATCCATAATACATCAACGTTTTTCATGGTATATTTTTATAATACATTCATTATTCTTCCCCTTAGTGGGAATAAAAAATTCTAGTTTGTCATCTGAAATTTCCCCTGCCAAATCATATTTTCATTTCATATTCTCGCTTCTCGCTTATTTTCCTTGTATAACCGTTCTCTTCTATTGCTTTTCAACATAGCCTTTCGGCCAGATTGCATCACTATTCTTAATGATGTTATTTCCACATCTATAACTAAAATTTCTTTACTAGAAACAGGTCACAATTAATATATCAATACATTTATGGTCGTTTCAATGCAATCAAAGTTCAATCATGTTCCAAAGAAAAAGAAAAAAACTTCAACATGTTAAGATAAGTATATAAAGAATAAAGAACAAGTATAAAATTATATTGTTACTTATAACACTAAAAAGTATTCATATATCAATACATTTATAATTATTTCTATAAAATTGATTCTCAGTTGTGTGTATCAAAAAACAAGTATGCAAAAAATAGAACATTACAACTTATAAAATTACGAAATATCCAATCACAAAGAACTATATTATTTCATTCATATCTCTCTATTAAAAAATTTATATTAAATCATATATCTAAAAATTCAAAAATAGAAATAGCGGGGACACTCCAGGGAGTCCCCATCACAGCCCTCAAGATTGGCCAAAAGATCCTGCAGAAGTAACATTTGTTTGTTGGTCTGGGAGTGGGAATGGAGGAGAGAGAGAGAGAAATTCAGTATTTAATTCTGCAAATTAAAAAGTATATTTAGTTTTCTGAAATATTAGGTTTCTAGAGTAAAGTCTAAGTTTCCCTTAGTTTCTCTCAGTTTTCTGAAATAGTGCTAAGATATACTAGAATATTTTAAAGCTCTAGACTAGCAACAAAGTAGTGAGTGCCAATGTACAACTGGGAAAGTTCAAAAGACTCACTTTGAACTGGACCATAAATCTTTCTCCTCCAGTACATCTTGTGAAATATTGCACTGAAATACATACTTTAAAAAACCTGTGGTTTATAGGAGAAAGAGAGGTAACCAATGGTGGGGAAAGCTTGCTAGAGGCAACAGAGCTTCTGCTTAACTGGAAGTAATGCTCTTTGGGTATTTAGGAGCATCGTATGTCATTTTACAATCCTAGAAACAGAAAAAACTAGAAATCCCTTGTTTCTGAAATCTGGATATTGTCCATGTAGATCAGAATTTCCCAGACTGTGAGGAGTAGCTCCCTTGTGGAAGAGCAGACAAAGTCCAGGGGTTTCACTGTATATTGCTTTCATTATGTATGGTGCTTGGATTGTTAGGGGAAGTGTAGGTTGAGATTATTCTGAAGGGAGGTGTGATGGCAAAACAAAAACCAAAACAAAACAATACCAACTGTACCAGAAGGCAGGACAAGAAACAAGGAGAGAAACAACCTGGAATTAAGAAGAAATTTCCTAACTGTGATTAACCAGTGGAGCAGCTTGCCTTCAGACATTGTGGGTGCTTCATCACCGTATGTTTTTAAGAAGAGACTGGACAGTCACTTGTCTGATATGATATAGGGCAGGGATGTCAAACTAAAGGCCCGCGGACCAGATCTGGCCCATGGGGTGCTTAGATCTGGCCCGTGGGGCAACCCTGGAAACACCAAAGGACCAGCCCGTGGTGCCTCTGCCAATGAAAACAGAGCTTGGAGCAACGATCCCTCTAGTGCTAGAAAACGGTGTGCGGCAATTGCAAACTGCTGCGCGCCGTCCTCTAGTCACGTGCGCGGCCACGCAGCCGGTAGTATTAGAAAACGGTGCATGGCAGTTAGAAACTGTGTGCTGTTCCCTAATTAGGTGTGTGGCCACGTGGCCGCACAGCTTAGAGGGAACGTTGCTTGGGAGGGCCACCTGCTGCCCTCCTGGGTTCCGTTTTCAGCTGTGATTGCCTCCTGCAGTCCTCTGTGGGCCCCCCAAGCTCAGTTTTTGCTGGCAGAGGGCTTCAGGAGGCAGTCACAGCCAAAAACAGGGCCCAGGTGGCCCAGATGTGGCCCCCCTGAGATCCGTTTTCACTGGCAGAGGGCTTCAGGAGGCCGTCACAGCTGAAAATGGAGCCTCGCTGAGTGACGTCAAGCTGGCCACACCTACCCTAGCCATGCCCCACACACCCACAGGTCAAACAGAACTGTGATGCAACCCTCAATGAAACCAAGTTTGACACCCCAGTATAGGGTCTCCTGCTTGAGCAGGGGGCTGGACTAGAAGACCTCCAAGATCCCTTCCAGCTCTATTCTGATTCTGAAATTCTGAAACTTCATTCTTTCAGTCTTGCTTTATTTTGCAATGAAAAATTTTGCGATGGAAAAATGCATTTTCCAAATTCTCTTCGATTTTGTCTCCGAGTGTTTCTTTATCTTCTTCCACCTGCACTCCTTGTTTCATCTCCTCCTTGTTGCCCCATTGTTTCTTCTTTGTGGTCTTGTTTAGGTCATTGTTGCAATCAAAAAACAGATCCATCTTTTCTTGCTTTCTCTTTTCTTTATTTTCTTGTTTATTTCTGGTTGTCATATTTTCAGGTCCATTAATCTCCAAAGTCTCTTGTATTTTTTTTAACCATGTTTCGAACCATATCCTCCAATTCAAACAAACATCTCCAAAAATCTG
This sequence comes from Imantodes cenchoa, assembly GCA_027560375.1. Taxonomy (NCBI): domain Eukaryota; kingdom Metazoa; phylum Chordata; class Lepidosauria; order Squamata; family Dipsadidae; genus Imantodes; species Imantodes cenchoa. Next base: position 73,316 of record JANHGD010003395.1, read on the forward strand.
CAAAACAGTCCTTTGAAGAGACTATAGTATTCTCCTCTTCTAATTTCTCCATATTACCAAACTCTCTTTTCCACATCATAGGTCTTTATCACTTCTTAGTTTCCAAAATATACTTCAAAAGAAGGCCAATTCTCTTTTGTATCTCAGTTTTTAAAGTTCAAGGACAAGCAGCTGTTAAAACATCCAGAGGAGATTTTCTCCATATTAATTCCTCTCACCAGCAGAT
>JANHGD010003398.1:5577-16142 GCA_027560375.1 Imantodes cenchoa
GTGAGCGAGCGAGAGTGCGGGTGGGTGGGTGGGTGGGAGAAAGAGAGGGGGGAGAAAGGAAGGAAGGAAACAAGGGAGGAAGCAAGAAAGGAAGCAAGGAAGAGAGAGAGAGAAGGGAGGGAATAAGGAAGGAGAGAAAGAGGAGGTAGGGAGGAGGGAAGGAAGGTAAAATCAGAGGAGGAGGAAGGAAAGAGGGTAAAGGAAGGTAAAAATCAGAGGAGGGGAAAAGGAAGGAAGGTGAAAAGGGAGAAGGAAGGAAGGTAAAATCAGAGGATGGGGAAGGAAAGATGGTGAAAGGTGGGGGGAGGAAGGTAAAATCAAAGGAGGGGGAAGGAAGGAAGGTGAAAGGGAGGAAGGAAGGTAAAACCAGAGGAGGGGGAAGGAAGAAAGAAAGGAAGGAAGGAAGGACACAAGGAAGGAAGGAAGTGAGGAAGCAAGAAAGGAAGCAAGGAAGAGAGAGAGAGGAGGGAGGGAATAAGGAAGGAGAGAAAGAGGAGGGAGGGAGGAGGGAAGGAAGGTAAAATCAGAGGAGGGGGAAGGAAAGAGGGTAAAGGAAGGTAAAAATCAGGAGGGGGAAGGAAGGAAGGTGAAAGGGAGGAAGGAAGGAAGGTAAAAGCAGAGGAAGGGGAAGGAAGGAAGGAAGAAAGGAAGGAGGGAAGGAAGGAAGGTTAAAGGAGAGGGAAGGAATGTAAAATTGGGGGAAGGAAAGAAGGTGAAAGGAGAGGGAAGAAAGGTAAAATCAGAGAAAGGGAAGGAAGGAAGGGGAAAGAAGGGAGAAGGAAGGTAAAATCAGAGGAGGGGGAAGGAAGGAAGGGGAAAGGAGGGCGAAAGGAAGGACATGGACAATTTATTGTACTGGGGTGAGCCAAGGGAGTTTTGATCTGAGAAATGAACGTGTGTGTGTGTGTGTGTGTGTGTGTGTGTATACTCATTTTCATATTTTAGTTCCAGACACCAATAAGTCTTCACATATATTTCCAAGAATCTTCTGATATTTCATTAACCTTTGCATCTGGAGTGTATTAGCAGGGTTTCATGAAATTGTTAACTCCAACTCCAACTTTATTGGAAGCCAGGAAGCAAGAGGCACAGTGTGGTTATTGCAGCCAATCAGTATTTATAAGGTAAAGTTTGTGCTCTCAGAAGTCAGCAAGTGGATTCTGCAAAAGCTTGTTCCTCCACCAGGACACTGTAAAGACACATTTATTTCATCTGGGTAAAATTCTTTGAAAACTTTAATACTCTGGAATACGAACAGCTGACTGGATAAATTAGACCACACATATTGAATTAAGAAAGCTTTATTGTTAAGTCCGGAGAAAAGAGAGGCAGGAGACGCAGAGAGTAACTTCAGCTCTTTATTGCATAGTGGTATACAGTTCAACATTCCCGCGGAGGGCTCCAGTTTAAATAGAGCGCCCTTTAAACCGGGAGCCAATCAGCGAGCTCTATTCAGGAACCAATCAGGACAAGCCTGCTTGAGTTCCTGGTTGGACTGGAGTGAAGACTTCAGTTTCAAGATACAACATTCATATTTCTCTTTGATTATCAAAAAACCCCTTTAATTTGGAGTGTTGACTACTTCAGAGTGCTATCATAAATAATAATGATTAAATTCATAATAAATAATAAATAATCATTTAGAAGTAAGTTTGGTTGAATGTAAAGGGGCTTTTTATGAAGTAAATATAAGATCCTTTCAATCAAGGAATTTTGACTCATGAGGTCCAGAAGAAGAGTCTTTTCTGGGATGGCTCCTGCTCTTTGGAACATAGTGCTTCCTAGGTAAGATCCACATCTGGATCTTTTGGCCTTCCGAAAAGGCCTGAAGATCTGGTTCTGCCAACTGGCTTGGGCCCCAATGGGGTGCATCAAGAATGGGTTCCAAATTTTTTACTACCATTCTATGGGCGTGGCTTTAATTTGAATTTGTTGTGTTTTAGGAAAACACCTTGGAAGAAGACTATGAGTCTGGTGGCTCACAAATGTTTAACTGGTATGCCATTTATATTGCTAAATTCAACCTCATTCTAAGTGCAGAAACGCAGATTAAAGGTGCACCCATAAATACCTCCCCTGCCTTTTCTTCAATTCACAATGTGAAGGAAAACTTACTACCTTTCTCAATAATTGATTACCACTGTTGAACTGCTGTTACCATTTAACTTAACAGTCACCTAATTTCGCCCTTCTTTTAATTTTCAAGGATATTATTCTGTCCTATATTCTATGAGTTATACAACCGGTATTGACATTCCTTTCTGTGAAACTCCTTCAGATTTTTAAGAAGTGGTGCGTATCTTCCCTTAGTTGTCTTTTGTACTAAAATAAATTAAATTAAAAGGACTTCAGCAGTTCTGAGTTTCTTTACTGCCTTTGTTACTTCTTACCCTTTTGTTATTTACTTGCCCTCACTGGTTGACATAGTGTATTTTTTTTCTTACTTCCTTTTGGAACATATTTAAACAAATACTCTTGTTCTTAACGTTTTTTCTAAAGTCAACTCATTGTGTGTTTAGCTTTCCTGCTATTATCCCTACAAGTCCAGGATATCTCTATTTATTTATGGATATTTGCTATGGGCTACAGACAGATTATAGCAATGTATCATTCAGTGAAAAGATCTAGAGCGGAGGTGTCAAACTCGATTTTATTGAGGGCCGCATCAGGGTTGTGTTTGACTTCAGGGGGCGGGGGAAGTGGCCAGATTGGGTATGGCCAGCTCGACATCACTCGTGTTGGGAGCACCTGTGGTGGCCAAGTGCTAAGACAGGTCTTCCCTCAGACCCTCCCTCCCTCTCATTATAATCGCCTTCCTTCCTTCCTTCCTTCCTTCCTTCCTTCCTTCCTTCCTTCCTTCCTTCCTTCCTTTTCCTTCCTCTTCATTCTCCTTTCTTCTTCTGTCCCCTCTTTCCTTATTTTTCCTTCCTTGTTCTCTTCCCATCTTCCCATCTTTTTCTTTGTCTTTCCTCTTTCCCCTTTTCCTTTCCTGTCCCGTCTTGCATGTTCAAATGCAAAAGGGGAAACATTTCTACTTTTGTTTTGTTTTTAGTTTGTTTTGCTAGCCCTTTACCAGAGTAAATGGAGCCTGAGGGGGGTGCATGAGGCTCTCCCGAGTTCCACTGGCAGAGGCAACATGGGCCGTTCCTTTGCTGTTTCCAGTGTAGCCCCACGGGCCAGAACTAAGCACCCCACAGGCCAGATCCAGCCCCCAGGCCTTCAGTTTGATACCCCTGACCTAGAGTAATTAAAATTAACAATGTAGTATTAATATCATAAAATAACAATATATAATACTTGTGGATCAATAATTATAAATAAAAAATAACTGATGATTGAAATGTATTAACTATTAAATATTTTGAGGAAGAATTTATCCAGTTCTCCTGACTGACAGCAGGAGAGTCCAAGAATGGGTTGTAATGTTGTCTTTTCTGAGCAAGTCAGAGTCATAATTGAGGCCACACCCCATTGCCTCTCTCCGTGGCTCCAGTTTTTGACTTGGTCTGGCCTTAAGAGACACTTTCTAGACAAATTGGACAGTGACTCTCCAAAAAGAAAAGTCAGGTTTTATTGTGAATTCAGAATTGACAGTTAGTGGAAGCAGCAGTAGCTTCGCCCTGCTTTCATGCCATCATTCTTCTCCGGACTAATCGGTCGTGCTTGCCAATCCAGGCACATCTGCCAACCCATAGTCACATTGAACGTGCCCTTTTGAGCCGCTATTCTTTGGAAAGCTCTCTATTCAGCTCTGCTCTTTCTGGACTCCTAATACAGCTTGACAGTTCTCGGTTGAAGTCTGACCAAAAAAAATGGCGCAATTTTAAAACCCGAGCCTCTGCAAGTGCACTAACAAACTCAGTGCTGCAGCATTGCCACGGTCTTTTAGGCTTGGCACCAAAGTCCTTGGATCATCAAGGCATGTTTGCCTTCTGTCAGTTGGGGTTAAAATGGCAGAGCGTGCCTCTGACAGGAATGGAGACACCGGGCATTCACCAACTTTGCTGGAGCCCAGTATCAAAGGAGCTGGCAAGGCTAGAGCAGCCTCTAAGAGAGCAGCCAACAAACTTAAGTCTAAGACTCTCCGCTCCTCTAAGAATTCAAACGCTGAGGTGAAAGAAGCTAACAGGCGGTCTAAACCATTGAAAAACAATTCTCAAGAGTGGCAAAGGAATATGACCATCTGCCAACTGCTTCCCTCACAGTTATAAGCCATTCACGCGCCTGTCAGAAGGAACCATTAAATCAACCTCTAGCTGCAGTTCCTATGGATTCTCCACCAGAGGGAGGGAGAGAGCTTTCTCCTTCTAATTCATTGCCATTTGACAGAGAAAAAAGCCTGGACCCTTTTGCCTGCATGGCAACTGACAGGCAGCCTGGGCCCCTTAAAAGGTCAGTTCCCACAGCTACCTTTATGCCCACTGCATCTGGGTCCTGCCCTGGGGACAACCAGGAGCCTGAGCTTTCCCAGGAAATGAGATTTCTTATCTCAAGCCATTTACTAAGGCATTGCTAAGGATTGCAGCAATCTTATCGTCCGGAGTCTTTTGACCATGAAGGGCCTTCTTGTTTTGATTATGCCTCAGTACCTCCATCAGCTAATCTTGAGTACCAGGGTCACAGGTCTCACAGCCCATCTGACAGGAGTCTACACTCTTCCTGGGTGATGATGGAGGCAAGGAGCTTGAGCTGTCGGAGGATGAGGACATCGTTCCGGACCCACCGGCCTTTTCCGGCCTATTCCCTCCAGCTCTTTTTAAACCATTGCTCCACAAAGCAAAGTTCACCACTGGTTTGGGGGGGTGTTCTTCATCTCCAGCGCAAGCTCAAGACTCCTCTGAAGGACTTTTCCAGGAACCTAAGTCAACGCAGGAAGAAATTCCCACTCCAAGGCTTTTTCTGAAAGTTATCCAGAAACAATGGGAATTTCCCAGGACCTTTCCCACACCGATCAGCAATGACAGGCATTTTTACAATGCTGGCCCTGAGCTGATTGACCTGTTGCCGTTGCCCACAGTTGATGGTCCTGTGGCAAGTCTCATCTCATCCTCCTCCATTGTGGCAGGGGACTTGGTGAATAATCTGCAGGCTGAGGACACAAAAGCCCAGCTTGTCCTCTGCAAATCTTATCAATCAGCTGCCTGGGCGGTGAAGGCGGTGACTGCAGCCTTCTTCTTCAACCGTTCCTCTTTACTTTGGCTCAGACAATTGCAAGAAAAGATGCCCCCACAGGAAGCCTAGCTATATCAAGACATCAATAAATTGGTGGCTGCAATGCAATTTTCAGCAGACGTGACTTTAAATGTGGCCAAATTTGCATCACACACACTTTCCAGGTCAAAGCGGTGCCTAGCCTTGGCCCCATACAAGGTGTCTTTGCTATCTGGGGAGGCCCTGGACCCAATAGTAATAGAAAATAAGGACAGGAAGAAGGTCATGCCAGGTGCGCTCAGGAGAGTGGATCACAGACTTCTCCTTATTACCACAGACCTTCCCTTTGGCCTCTCGACCAGGAGGGCAATTCGCAATGATGGTTTGGCCCACAGCGCCAGGGTCGCCAGTTCGAGACCACACTAGAGAAAACTTTCAGAACTGGCAGCCCTTTTGTGGAGCTGGAGTTCGCCCCTTCCACACAGCTAAATGACTGTCAGATCAATCCTCCAATTGAATGCTGATTGGCTTTCTTTGCCCCACAATAGGAGGAAACCACCATGGACAATTGGGTACTCAATACAGTGAGGCTAGGCCTCACACTAGAGTTCCTCTGCATGCCCCTGAACCACTTTGTGCACTGCCCTATCTCCAAAAATTCCAAAAAAACAAGGCCTCATGGAACAGGCCATCCAGCATCTGTTGGCCATCCAGGCTATAGAGTCGGTCCCTCTGGACCAAAGGAGACAGGGGTATTATTCAATTCTCTTTATCGTGCCAAAGTCTTCAGGGGGTAGGGGTGGAGAGCAATTCTCGATTTAAAATATCTGAATACCCACCTGGTTTACAGGAAATTCAAAATGAGCTCCCTCCAGTCCATCTTCGAGGGTATATGGGAGAGTGACTTCCTGGTCTCCATCGATCTCATGGAGGCATATCTCCATGTGCTGATCCTACCAGCACATCGTTGCTTCCTGAGATTCCAGTATGAGATAGAACATTACCAGTACAGAGCCCTCCCCTTCGGTCTAGCCTCCACTCCCAGGTGTTTCACCAAGGTTCTGGTGGCACTGGCAGCTCACCTCAGATCCATCCCAGTGAGGCTCCAGTGCTACCTGGATGACATCCTCATCTAGGTCTCATCTCCATTTGAGCTACAGAGGATGTCTGAACAACAATGCAGGTGCTACAGGATCATGGCTTCTCTATAAATCTTGAGAAAAGCTATCTAGTGCCAACCAACCAGATCCTCCACCGGGGCAGTGTGATAGACCCTGAGCTCTGCCAGGTATTTTTGTCGCAGGAACGACAGGGCAGCCTGGTGGCCCTGATGAACCAGGTTCAGGAAAGATGCACGGTACCCATGGCTGTCCTGTCTCAACTCCTGAGGAAGATGGCCTTGTTCATTTGCCTAGTCCCCTGGTCATGGCTTTACGCCAGGCCACTGCAATGGCTGCTGCTCCCATTCCACTGTAGGTCCCTCCTTCAGTCTTGCAATACCTCCTATGGTGGAGATTACCAGGGGCTGCTTCTTCAGAGAGCCAAACAGGTTAGTAGTACCATTGGATGCCAGCCTCTTTGGCTGGGGCACCTATCTGCAAGCTCACATGGTCCAGGGCCGTTGGACTCAGTCATAGCTCGCCAACAACATCTATTGGTTGGAACTCAGGGTGGCACACTTGGCACAATGTCACTTCCAGGACATAGTTCAAGGTCATCATGTCTTTATTTTAACCGACAATGTGGCCACCAAGGCCCACATAAATTGGCAGGTGGGCACTCACTCTTGGGCCCTCATGAGCAAAGCGGGCCGCCTGGGCAAGTGGGCAGAGGAGTACCTCCTTTCACTAAAGACGGAGCACATCACAGGGGTTACCAATGTCCAAGCGGATGGCCTGAGCAGAAACACAATTGACTATATCGAATGGAGGCTTCACCCGAACATCTTCAGGAAGATGTGCCAGAAATTCAGTCAACCAATTGTGGATCTGTTCGCCTCTCTGGTGAATGCTCAAGTACCTCATTTCTTCACCAGGCTACCAACCCCAGGATTGGAGGGAACCAATGCCTTGTGCAGTCCTTGGTCCAACGGACTCTTGTACGCCTTCCCTCCTTTACCCCTCATTCCTGCTGTCATCAAGAAAGTTCTTCTGGAGAGGGTGGAGATTCTATTGGTGGCTCCTCACTGGCCCAGGTTTTCATGGTTCGCAGACTTGGTGAGTCTGTCAGTGATCCGGCCCTAGAGGATCCCTCAGGAGAAGATTTCCCTCAGCCAGGGGGTCATAATCTATCTGGAACCCCAATGACCCCATTTGACTGTGAGGCATTTGAGGGGAAGCTCTGGAGGGAGGACAACTTCTTCTCCAGGGTCATCCTGTCCATCCAGGCCTCCAGAAGGCCATTGATTACCAGATTTACCTGGAAGATTTTCGTCACTTGGTATTTGAAGAGACCTATTGAACCTGCGGCAGCGGCAATGCCCCAACTTATAGCCTTCCTCAGGACCGTATGGATAGGGGGTTGTCACACAACACCATCCATTGGCAAGTGGCAGCCGTCTCCACAGTGTTGGCCTGAGAGAACAGCGACTCCCTTTCTCATCATCCGGTGATCAGGCGCTTCATTAGAGAAGCAGCTAACTTACGCCTGTGGTCCATAGTTTTTCTCCTTGGGACCTACCTACAATACTGCAAGCACTCACATCAGAACTGTTCAAGCCGCTAAGGACTACTACTCTCCGGTTTATGATATTGAGGCTTGTCTTTTTGGTGGCCATCACCTTGGCCAGGCGTGTTTTGGAGTTAGTGGCCCTGTCGGTTAGAGACGAACTCTGCATTTTTCATGCAGATAGAGTGATCCTCAGACTGGATCCCTCCTTCATCCTGAAAGTCAACTCTTGGTTCCACCAAGCACAGGAGATTGTACTGCCTAACTTTTGCCCAGGTCCTTCCCATGCTCTGGAGAGACAATGGCATACATTGGATGTACATAGGGCTCTCCGAATTTATATCAAACAGACAGTCAAAGATAGAAAGACAGAGTCACTCTTTGTCTCCTTTCAACCATCAACATTAGGCTCCAGGGTGACCCCGTCCACAGTTAGCAGATGGTTGAGAGCTTATATAGCCAAGGTCTATCAGTCTGAGGCCCTGCCACTGCCCAGTCAGATAACGCTCACTCTACCAGGAGTACAGCTATGATGGCAGCGTGGGCAACTCAAGCCTCAATTGAGGAGATCTGCAGGGTGGCAACGTGGGCCTTCCCATCGCCATTCATTCGGCACTATAAGCTAGACACCTTTGCGTTGGCCGACGCATCCTTCAGGAGATGGGTCTTACAGAAAGTGCATTCCTTGGGGGGGAGACTCAGGCCCAATTGGCTTGCCGCCCCTAGTTGGTAAATCCCACTTTGGTAAATCCCATTATTGGACTCTCCTGCTGTCAGAAGAAGGGGCATTGTTCGAACCTTATATGCTCCTTCTATGACTGACAGTAGGAGAGTCCAAACCCTCCTTGGCAGCCATTGGGACCAGAGCCCAGGAGTGACTAATGGCACGAGAAAACTTTTAATTACAGCTATGCCATCATCGAAAACTGGAGCCACAGAGAGCGGCAATGGGGCATGACTTGGTCTCTGGCAGAAAGGACGTCACAACCCATTCTTGGATTCTCCTGCTGTCAGTCATAGAATGAGCGTATCAAGTAAGACCAACGCCCCTTTTCAGAATAATGCTATGAGTATGGCAGGTCTAATTTTTTGGAAAAAACTATAAAGTCAGAACTACACCAAAAAACTCCAGTTCTCAGCATCTCTTAATCATGAAAATGAGAAATAGCCAACAGCCTCATTTTTTTAACTTATACTTTAACTTCACCTTTATTTCTTTTATTTCCCTTTTTTTAATAACATGTATTCTTCAGTTCCTACATTGAAATAATGAAAATCACCGGACATTGACTCAGATATATTTAACAACTCACATTTTTTTCCTTAAATAGAAGTTTACTATCCTGTGGAGTTCTTGTACTCTCTGAACTTGGTTGTTTGCTTGCAGAAGTTTCATTATCCAATTAATAATCTTCAGTGCCACTGAGTGTGGGGTTTTCTCCCTGTTATATTAGTCACTTGCCTAGCCAGTGTTGATGAATATATATTTTCCCATTGGTAGTTCCTTGCTTAAGTTACTCTTTTCTTTTTGTTTGTTTGTCTGCTGTTAGTCCCTGCTTATCTGGGTGTTCATTTTTATTTATTTTATATACCACAATTATTTTTACAAATAAGATGATAAACATATCCAACACAACTTCTTCCTATTTACCTCACAACAGCAACCTTTGAGGTGTGTTGGGCTGAGAGAGAGAAAGGTTGCTGGAGAAGGTGTGTTTTGGTCAATTTTTGTTGTTTGTTTCCTTCTTAACTTTTTATTGTGTCTTTAAAACATGATTTATCTCTATGTGTCCATGGATGGCTGATTTGTCTGAGTGCTAAGCCTCCAGAATTCCTAGGATTTTTTGATTCAGCTTGATTTTGGATGCTCACAATTTCCCAGGTGAAGCTTTGGTTGTCCACATATTGTCAGATTAAGAGTATTCATCATGTATTATAATTGATAGTTGGTGTTCATGGATATGCTCTGTTGGTCTGCCTGCCTATCTATCCCACATAGTGACTGATACAGCTTCACAGTAGACGCTTCTTCTTTTTTTCCCATGGGCTACTGAGACTTGTGATTTCCTAAAGATGTTTTGGAAGATTTTGGTTGGTTTGTCTGCTACAGTGAAGCTGTGTGGTTTTGTCATCTGTTGGTAGTTTGTGAGATGTTTTTGATGTATGGTAGGGTCCTGAGCCACAGTGGCGCAGTGGTTAGAGTGCAGTACTGCAAACTACTTCTGCTAACTGCCAGCCAACTGCAATTTGGTAGTTCAAATCCCACCAGGCTCAAGGTTGATTCAGCCTTCCATCCTTCCTAAGGTGAGTAAAATGAAGACCCAGATTGTTGGGGGCAACATCCTGACTCTGAAAACTGCTTAAAGAGGGCTGGTAAGCTCTGTGAAGCAGTATCTAAGTCTGTGATGGCGAATCTTTGGCACATGTGCTACAGGTGGCACACAGAGCCCTCTCTGCGGATATACGAGCCATGGCCCAGCTCAGCTCCACCATGCATGCAGGCACACCTCCCACTGGCCAGCTGATTTTCAAGTATCTGCCGCACATGCACAGAGGGTGGGGCACATGCAGGAGATGTGTGCACATGTATAGGGGGATGGGGGTCACACATGCATGCGCAGGGGATTGGGGAACATGAGGGGGTCCCAGGAGGCTGCAAGGAGACCTGCTAGGCCAAAATGTGGGGTGCAGCATCCCCCATGGTCCATTTTTGGTCCCAGGAGACTGCAGGGAGGCCTGGTAGGCCC
>JANHGD010003398.1:92145-106277 GCA_027560375.1 Imantodes cenchoa
AAAGATTGCTTTATTATTGTTCTAGACAACAAAATGAAGAAGCTTTTTAAAATAAATGCTTGATCTGAAGAGGCCCAGTGGCATTGTATTTTCTTTTAAATACCAGCGAATAACTATGCTTCCAGAAAGCCACACCAATTTTAAAGATCTGTAAAAGTATAACCTGAAATGTAAGTGTCCTGTTTTTGTATTAAGATAAGGCAGCTGAGATAAACCTTGATTTAGTCATGTTTGGAGTAAATCTATTTAAATAATTGGGAGGAGTCAGTGTGACTACATTTAAGAAAACTTTATGCCATTAATATACTGCCATAATGTACATTTCTCCAATTCTTTGCTATTTCTATGGGTCAGGTACACATGCACAGAAACACACAGCAAACAGTGTATATCATCTGTACTGTTTGCTGGGAGACAAATTGCTGGGAGGCAGAGGCAGAATATTTTCCTTGTTTTCTTCTCGCAAAAATAAGATGTGTCTTATACTCCGGTGGGTTTTATACTCTGGAAAATACGGTAGTTATGCTCATCTCATATAGTTATGAGTTATGCTCAGCACTTCAAACGTGGACACAGATTTTGAATGGTATGAATTCTTGTGCCATTATTATTATTATTATTATTAGCGCAATCAGCCAGATGTTCAGACTGGATATGGAATTTTTGTCCATCTATGAGTCCTTCACAAGGGTGTGAGAAGGCAAATATTGATGTTTGATGGTGTTAAAGGTATTGCCACATGATGTAAGCTGTTCCAAGTCTGTCTTTTGCAATTGACTGATGGTAATTCGATCAACGCCGATAGTGTTCAAGTGATGCTCCAGTTGTTTTGGGATAGAGTTAATGTGCCTATTACTATTGTTTTCTTTTGCACAATCATTCAATTTCTATTTGCAGGTCTTTTTATTTTATCTTCCCCAGTTTTTTTCTATTCTGTTCTACTGTCTCTAGGTACTGCCATGTCCACTGTCCACACTTTGTTGTCTTTCTTATGGACAGTTGTTAAGACATGGGTATCGTGTCAAGTGCCTGCCTGTTTGAATCCTAAAGTCCCAGAGTAATTTAGCTTCTTCATTTTCTATGATTTTCTCTATTATGTGATCTCACCAGTTCTTGCTTGCAGACAAATGGCATTTCTTGCATATCTTGTAATGAATCGTTATTGCTACTTTGTTATGTTTGGTGTCAGTCTGTGCAATCTTCTTGAGCAATTTACCAGATGGTCCACTTCAGCTTCTTTGCAAGGCGCCACTACTGTCTGTTACTATCTTCGCAGTTCTGTCTTTATTTGCATTTGTTCTTAAGGTTTGGTCTTGTGTAGTCGGAAATGGCCCCTTGCTTTAACTTTCCTGTTCTTAGCCATTGCCAGGGCTTGTTATTATCTGCTTTGCCTACTATTTTTTTTTAATGTACTGGCCATATAATATTTTGTCTTCCCATGTCTCTTTTCTGTTCTTCATTTGGTCAGTGTGGTCTCTCCAGTAGTCACTAGGGCTTCCTGGTATTCTAGCTTCAGCGTATCTTCTTCACTGTTCTTCAGATATTTTTTTCAATACTCTTTTCTTCTTCAACCATTTGATTGAAGACATTCCACACCTTCCTATTTTCATTGATAGAGTCTATCAATATTATTACATGGATGAAGGGTGCGATTCATCATCATTATTATATACACAACATGTGAAATCACAGCTGTAGTAGTACAAAATCGGCTGCATTTTTTCTTGTCAGAACGTGAGAATTCCATGGAAAACAGTTTGAAAAATCTGGGTGTAAGATTTTCTCAGTACAGGTGCAGCAAAATGAAACCTTTGAATAAGCTATTTGCTGGATAGTATGGAATCTGATATGATATTCTACTCTTCTCCATATGACATCTACTTTCAAGGAGCTGGGGAATATGTGAAAAATATACTCGGAATTGTATGTATAGAGCCAAAGTTTCAGCTTAAATCTGGCAATGTTAATATTCTCTGAATTATTTACTAGTCATTTTGTTATCTCCCACTTCCCATTTATTATCAACATGTTTTTAAATTAAACTGAAGTGATTTAGGTAATTTTGCCTCTATGTCTCAAAGCACAAAGTCAAATTAAACCATGCTTTCTCCAAATCACAATTCTCAACATTAAAGTGCCAGCAGCTGGAGTACAATAGTGGAAGTAAAAAACCATCCTTTGCCCATAATTCTGATCTATCCAAATGCAACTAATCAGCCATTGTGAATGACAGACAGATCCTAAATTCTGATCAGAAAGATAGAATAACAGAATTAGGAGGAACCTTGGAGGTCGTCTAGTCCAACTCCACTATAGCAGGAAACCCTATACCAGTGATGGCAAACCTTTTTTTTTGCTTGGGTGCCAAAAGGGCATGCGCACGGGCAATGGCGCGCACGTGCGTGCCTATACCCACACCAATATTGCAATGCCCTTGCCCCCACACATGTGTGCACAACCCCCCTGTGCTCCCCCCGCCCCAAGCATGAGCACAGACCTCATTGAAGCCTCCAACTTCCAGTTGGGCCGTTTGGCCATTTTTCACCCTCCCCCGCTTTCAGGAGGCTCTCCCGAAGCCTGGGGAGGGCGAGAACAGCCTCCCCCACCCTCTGGAACACTGAAAATCAGCTGGCCAGTGCGCACATGTGCGCTGGAGCTGACATAGGGGAACGCCTCATGTGCCCTCAGATGCCATAGGTTCACCATCACGGCCCTATACTATTTCAGCTAAATGGTTGTCTCAAATCTAAGAACAAATGATGTAGCCCATTTAAAAATGATGTTTGCACATTTCTAAATCTGATTTTGCTTTTTCTCCCAAATCTTTGGCTGAATATAATAATCTGATCATTATATTCAAAACCTTTAAATTCAACATGCAAGTATTTTTATATTCTAAGTCTTCAAGAAAGAGTTCAATATTTCATGGCCTTTCCTATAGGGGGAAAAAACCAACATTTTTTTTTGTAAATTATGTTTTAATAGCTACTCATTGTTTCCAACACGATTATTTAAAATTTGACTTTGATATTTGAAAGTTGATATCTAAATCAGGCAGTTTGGCATTTGCAGCACTAGAAGCCTTGTTGTATATTCATATAATTATGATAATAAATGGTTGAAATAATTTGGAAATTTCATGTTTCCTGAATGATGTTCAAACCAAGATGAATTCTTATATTAAAATCTGTACTTTTTATAATTTAATAGTTCGATAGCCTACTCGGATGAAATGCATACAAACGTGTGGTTAAGGACAATCATACATAAAATATATCTTTGGGGATAATATGCCACAAAACTAATTATTTTGGTTGCAAATGCATGAAAGAATAAATGTGCATGCAAAATGCATCTTAAGGGAGATACATGCCTGAAACCGTATAAATTTTTCTGTTGATGTTTTAAAAAGTTTTAGCAAAGTAATGAAACAAGGTTGAAACAAAGCAATCAAACAGTCCTAGGCTGAAATTGAAGTGCTTCAGCATCAAAGCACTCAACTGTTCTAATGTTTTAATGGCTGAAGCCCAGCAGGACAGAAATAAAGTTGAAGGGATGTGAATGTTTTTCTGCCCTTTTTCATTTGTTAAAAATCTTTCCCTTGGATGCAATAGGAAAGGATATATTTAAGTATGTTGTCAAGCTGATATAATTGTATTTTGGTTTAGGGGTGAGACTGAGGATTTCAATTGCTCTGTTGAGGCCAATCTAACTTTTTTGGACTGCTCAAAATATCCTAGCCTGCCCTTTCCAAAATATTCTAACCTAACTTCTTATCTTTTCTGTTCTTCAGATTTGAACTTCTGTTTGTAGCTTTAGAGAGAGGAGCACATCCTATAACCCCTGTTCAGCAGTATGACAAATGAAGCAAAGCCCCAAATTAGCCTCTGTACTAGTACTTCCTTCCTGTAAATGAAGCCACACAAATGTTCAAGACATTAATTTTGTGCTTCATGTGGAAAGCAATTATCCCTGAGGAAAGCCAGCCACTAAGAGCACCACAATGGAATACCCTGGCCCCATAAAGCCCATATGTCTCTGACCAAATACTGTGACATGGCTTTTAATCCAAGCCAGCTCTGTTGAATATGCAGGTTTTTAATGTAATGGAACAAATGTGATTCCCCACACAAGTACCCTCATACAATGTAAGCATATTTTATATTCTGAGACCCAGCTCTTTTTATGCTCTTTTTTAACCTTACATCGAAGGAAGAGTCCAGGATGGGTTACTCTAGAATGCATAGCTCTATGGACTGGGTTGAATTTTCTGAGGATCCGCCTCCCTGATGATGTCATCCTCAGTCATTCAACTCAGTCCTCAGCTCATGGATGCTTTTCCTGTGAGCTTTGGGTTGCTATCCATCCTGGACTTTCCCTGAATTTTTAATTTTATATTTTTCCTCCACCAAACTGGAACAATGTTTTTTTCTCTTCCTGGATTGACTAACAGCTTCTCTGTGAGTGCCTGTCTCGCACTGCCTTCAGGCACCCGGCGGGCTTTTCTCCTTACGTGGTTTGGCTGGCAGCAGGGAGCATGCTATAGAGCAGGGCTTTCACATCTAAATCGCCCTATTCAATTTTTGGCTCTGTTTTTTCTGGCAAGGTCAGCCCTGCCTATTTGAGCTGCCATTTGCATTTAAAGCCATTCCCTTTGGGGGAGCTGGGACCGTTCTGGCTGAGTCGGGGCTGACAGCATTTCCTTTCTCAGCCCTTGCATGTGGTTTCCTGTTGGACAGTCCAAATGGCCAAGGTCTGGTGCACTGCTGTTTGTAGACTTCGTTTTGCCTTGCTGCTGTAGCTCCCTGCTGAATTTGGGCGCGAACACCATTTGCTTTCCTATGGCCATTTAGATTACCGTTTGGACACGGTGCCATTTTAGTCTCTCTCCTTTTGGCGTGAACGTCATTTTGGATTCAACAGCCCTTTTAGCTGCATTTTTCGACTGCATCCGCCATTTTGTTGCCTCTTTTCAGCGACGGTCATTCGTTTTATAGTCAAACTTGTGAGCAGCTTGAAAGTGCATACCTTTGACGGGCCCCTTATCTATTTAGTCATTTCCGGGGCAGGGTACCCCCACCCTCAGTTGACAGCTTGTGACTTACTTCAGTCATTAATTTCAGCCAGCTGCTGACTAGGCACTGATTTCGAGGCTCATCCTTGGTCGTCTCACAGTGTGGTTTAATACCTTCTTCATTTGTCACCTGTTAAGACTTTAGCATGGAGGAGTGGTCCCTACCTTGCCATACTCCTTTCTCCATTGACGCTGTGCAGCAGCTTGTACATAAGTCTGCCTTGTTCAGGTGCTCAGACCTGACTTTTAGAACATGGTTGGCCTCTCCCTCGGCTTTCCTGTTCTGCTTGTGGCCAGCCCAGGACTGTGCTCTCTCTCATCTTTTTTTCCTATGCAGTTTCACTTGGTGCCTATTAATATGTACCTTTTCCTATTGCATCGTAGGGGATGCTGATTTACCCCCCGCTTCTGACAGTGCACCCAGAACTATGGCTTAGCCTAGGCCCGCCAGTCTGGTGGCTACAGAGAAACTTAAGACAAAAGGCCCAGCGCCTACGAAGGCCTCTAAGACTGATTTGAAGGTGGCTCTTAAGTGACAAAGGGCTTTAGAAAAAGTGTTTGCAAGAGCAGAGGGGATCTTTGAACACCACTCCTCAGCGGATCATCGCAGGGTGCTTGAGGAGCCTCCTTCTGCTGATTCCCGCCTGCTCGTTGGGGGTTTCTGGCCACTCAATCCAAGCAGATCATGGACAACGGCATTGTTTCACAGGAGGCACTGCCCGCCCCTGATATTCTGGAGGTTCTGGATTCTTGGCCTGCTCAGAACGCATCAGCTTCAGTTGGTGGTCACTGGGCTTCTCCCTCAGCCACCTTTATCCCTACCGCAGTGGGGCTCTGCCAGGAGGGGATTTTGGACCAGGACATCCATCCTTCTGTTAAGGCTTGGCTGACTGCAGCCATCAAGGAGGGTATTGCTGCTGAACTACATCAGAATAGTTGCCCCTGCTGCTCTGGCAGCAGCATACGAGACACCGGTAGAGCAGGCAGAGAGGTATTATGTTTAAGAAGGGGCCTATTCAGCGGGTCATTTGGATACCAGCCAAGTTTCCATTTCTGAGGCAGAGCTGCAGGGGGAGAAGACTTATTTGGACCAGGGATCTGGAACCCTCATCCAAACCATCCTTCAAGGGCCTGTTTGATCCAGCCCTCTTTAGGCAGCTCCTGGCCAAGGCTCAGGCTACGGCCTGCCTGGGCTCTGCTCCTAATGACCTTCTGCAAACCCAGGGCCCTGGGGGGGTAGGAGGATTTTCTTTTTTCAGAACAGGAGGTGGCAACTGATTCCATCCTGATCCCCGACATGTTCTTGGACATGATTAGGTACCAGTGGAACTCCCCTGCCAGCACTCGGTGGCCTAGCAGTACGGAGAACAAATGTTTCACTGTGGAATCCAATCTGCTCCAGTTGGTACAGTTGCCGCAGGTGGATGCGCCGGTGGCCTCCTTGACTACGAATTCCATCTTGCCTCCGGATGCAAATGATGCTTTGAAATCCGATGAGTGATGGGAGAAGATAGCCTGTGCAGAGCTCATCAGGCTGACTCCTGGGCTATTCAGGCCACTATCACAACCTCCTTTTTCACCAGGTTATCATTGATGTGTCTCCTCCAGCTGCAGGACAGAATTCCTTTGAAGGACCTCCAGAGTCACCAGGACCTGTCCAAAATTATTGCTGCAGCTGAGTTTACAGCGGACGTCACCTTAGCTTTCAGTCCAATCCATCGCTTCCTCTGTTACTGCATGGCAGTTACTCTGTCTGTGCCATTGGCGCATGGATGCCAAGAACTGCTGGAAGCTTGCTTCTGGGCTTTGAAGGTGGGAATCTCTTTGGTTGTGCTTTGGAATCCTTTCTCATAGGGACCAGGGATAAGAGGTTTCCCCTCCCAAAGCAGGTGTCCTTTCTTCAGGCTTTATCCCTATGTCAGGTAGCCCTCCTACAGCCAGGGGGAAACTGGGGTGAGTTTCTCCCATAAGTACAGGCCCTATCAGCACAGGTCCGATTTGCAGGCTGACTGCCCTGCCTTTAGCGGTAGAGGTAGGCCACAACAACAATTCAGGCCCCAGGGACAAGATGGCAGCTCCAAGCCTTTCCACCAACAAAAATTGATTCTCCCGTTGGGGGGCAACTGGCTCTTTTTGCAGCTCGCTGGGAAGAGATTACATCCGATGCCTGGGTCAGGGAGACCATTACATCTGAGCTCTCCCTGGAGTTTCTCTTCCCCCCCCCTCCCAGGTTCTTCCTCCACTGTCCCATTTCTGGTGACCTGATATACCGGGGGCTCATGGAATCATGATCCAGCATTTGCTGTACATTTGGGCCATCCAGCTGGTACCACCGGAGCAGCAGGGTCAGGGCTTCTGTTTAATTTTGTTTCTAGTGCCCAAATCCTCCGGGGGTGGGTGGGTTGGAGGGCAATTCTCAACCTAAAGGGACTAAACCAATATCTTGATTACAGGAGGTTTAAAATACCCTCCCTCCGTTCCAGCTTAGCCAGGATCTGGGAGGGAGACTTCTGTAGACCTCACTGAGGCCTACCTCCATGTCCCTATTCATCCAAGTCACTGGTGTTATTTGAGATTCTGCTATGCTGTGCTCCCCTTTGGACTCGCCTTGGCCCTGAGGCCCTTTGCCAAGGTTATGGTAGTGCTGGCAGCTTCTCTCAGGTCGATTCTTATCAGGATCCAGTGTTACCTGGACGACCACTATGATCCAGGCCCTGAAGGACCATGGGTTTTCTGTGAACCTCTCTAAATGTCATCTGGTTCCTACCACAAGACTTGTCCATTTCATGGCTCTGATTGACACTGTTTCAGGTCAGGTTTTTCTTTCCCAGGAGCTACAGGACAGCCTGCGGTCCTTGGTGGGCCAGTTGCAAATGGCCAACAAGGCTCTGATTATGCTCCTGTCACAGCTGTTAGGGAAGATGATCTCCTACTTGGACATCATTCCCTGGGCCCATTTCCATGCCAGACCTCTCCAATGGCTACTGCTCCCTCATTAGCAGGCTGGTCACAGCTCATCACTCAACAGGATTTGAATCCCATCAGAGGTCTTGCGGTCCTTCAATTGGTTGATATCAGGTGCCCTCGAGGAGAGCTGCTATTTTTGTGAGCCAGTGAGACTGTTGGTGACTTCAGATGCCAGCCTAGGCTGGGGTGCCCACTTCAATTCCAAAGTCGCCCAGGGCATGTGGTCCCCATCAGAGCTCCAGCACAATATCAACTGGCTGGAGCACAGGGCGGCCCAGTTGCCCCTCCAGTCCTTCCAAGGGGGGTTGCAGGGTCAGCATGTACTCCTTATGACAGGCAATGTGGCCATAAAAGCCCATGTCAATCATCAGGGGGGACTCACTCCCGACCACTCATGCAGGAGTTGGATAGCTTGTGCCGGTGGGTGGAGGACCACCTGTTGTCGCTGGAAGCGAAGCACATACTGGGGTCCTCCAATGTCTCCGTGGACTGGCTGAACTGAGCCCAAATGGACCAGTCTGAGTGGAGGTTGTCCCCTGACTGTTCAAGGATCTGTCCTAGAGTCCGGCTGTCCTCTGGTGACCCATTTTCCTTCCCGGACAATGCCCACCTTCCCCATTATTTTTACTGGTTCCCATCTCCAGGGGGAAAGGGAGCGGATGCCCTTCGATGTCTCTGGCCCAGTGGTCTCCTTTATGCCTTTACGCTTTTATGCCCCTGCCCCTTATTCCAGCCGTCGTCCAGAAGTTGCTTCAGGAATGAGCGGAATTGCTGTTGGTGGTTCCTCACTGGCCCAGGTGCTCATGGTTTGCCGAGCTGGTCAGCCTGTCAATCACCCCACCCTGGAGGATCCCTCCAGATTGAGTCCCCCTCAGCCAAGGTCCTGTTCACGGTTCCAGGTAGCCGTCTGGAGGTTGAGCAGAGTCTCCCAGTCCAGGAGTGGTTTTCCACCAATGTCATCCAGACGATGCAGACTGCCAGGTGGCCTTCCACCACATGAATTTATGACGTGACCTGGAGGACCTTTTGTGTCTGGTGCAGAGAGCGCCAATTTGACCCTTGGGGGATGGCGGTTGAGCATGTCCTAGACCTCCTGCAGGGTAGCCTCGCTAAGGGCCTTTATCCCAGCATGCTGAGGCGACAGGTCGCTGACTTGGCCTCTGGGGCTCTGGGGATCAGCTTTCCCTGGCCCATCATCCCAGGGTCTGACTTTTTTGCGGGAGGCTTCTAATCTTAGACTCTCGCCCATTCACCGCTATCCCACCTGGGCTTTGTCTAGCGTTGCAGGCTCTTACCAAGCCTCCGTTTGAACCCTTGCGGGAGGCTTGCCTACAACTTTTATAGTGGAAAGTGGTGTTTTGGTGGCCAACACTTCTGCGAGATGAATCTCAGAACTGGCAGCGTCAACACGCAAGGATCTTTCCATCTTCCATGCGGACAGGTTGGTTCTGTCGCTGGATCCCATGTTCCTGCCCAAAGTCATCTCCATATTCCATCATGCACAGGAGTTGATTTTACCTAACTTCTGTCCACGAGTTGGACATCTGGTGGCATATCTTGGAGGTGCAGAGGGCTCTTTGCATCTACATCCACAGAACCACCACTCTCTGGAAGATGGAGGCTTTTTTGTATCTTTTCGCCCTTCATCATTTGGCCTCAAGATTTTGCCTTCCATGGTCGGTAGGTGGCTTTGGTCCTGCATCGCTCAAGCATATCAGTCGCAGCCTCTTCCCATGCCTCAAGGTGTGACCAGGAGTGCGGCTACCATGGCTGCCTAGACTACACAGGCTGCCATTGGGGAGATTTACCGGGCAGTGACATGGATGTCGGTTTTCCCCTTCATCTGTCACTACTGCATATACTCATTTGCATCCACTGACGCAGCGTTTGGCCAGCGAGTGCTGCAGCAGGTGCATGATGAGCCGAGGATCCTGGATTAAGTATTTGTCCACTCTACTGGACTCCTTACCTTTGGAGTCCATTCTGAACTCTTCCTTCGATGTGAGGGGAAAAGGGCATTGGTCCTTGCCTGAATGCCCTTTTTCCAAGGATCAAAAGAAGTGTCCAGACCCACTCAAGTCTAGTTTTGGCCGACCGCCAGGGGGATCTGGTGTTTCATGTTTCTGCAGGCTTCTCAGGATTTGTCTGGCCACAGTTCGTGAGTTCGGCTGGGAGCTTGCACCATTCGCTTCGGACTTGTTGTCAACTGACAACAGGTGGATGGAGGTGGAGCCTCAGAAAATTCAACCCAGTCCATAGAGCTATGGGGCAAGAGTAACCCATCCTGGACTCTTCCTTTGATCCTTGGAAAAAGGGTGTATCAGGTAAGGACCAACACCCCTTTTCTTGATGTTCTATTCAGATATCCCCTTCTAATGTTTTACAGATTATTTTAAGAAAAGGTTCAGAGGTATCTCTTGGGTAAATACCTAATGAGGCTTTGGCAAAATTTAAAAACTAAGACCCAACCTTACTCTTTTGTCAAACTCTAAATAAGCATGAACATTCTTGGCTAGGAGTTTAGGGATGTGGAATTATTTTCACCAATTATGAGAAGAAAATCTATTCATTGTCTGATATAAAGGCTTACTGTGAGAAATGGTGGCAATATTAATTTTCATTTCTCTCTAGCATCATCCCAGGGGCATGATAAATGATCCCCAGCAGCTATTTTCCCAGTTCCTTTAGCCTATTACCATTTTTTATCAGTTCTTTCACTTTCCACAGAATTTCCTATTTTTTGTCAAAGTAATCATTGAGTTTTAGATCCCATAAATAATGAGCAGAAGTGCTATATTTATTGACACGTACAATAAAGTATTATAATTAAAATAGCATTAATGATGTCATTGTTTACTTTTACTGATGCTTTGTATACTGGTTTCATTAAAAATGATATTGCCCAAATCCACACATCCAGGATTATTCTGTATCAACATAGGTTAATATTAAAATTAGTGTTGCAGCAAAATGAAGTAATAATGAATAAAGTTTAACATGCATAAATATTTCAATCTGTAAAGAATTCTTAAGCTTTCTGGTTCCTTCTCTCTGGTTGGTTGGTTGGTTGGTTGGTTGGTTATTAGTTAGTTAGTTAGTTAGTTATACAGCAAATTTATTTTACATATATGACATTTTGATCATTAGAGGATTAATATAAGTAATCAAACATCAGCAACATCACAATGGAGTTGGGTGGTCTATTAAGTAAGTAAATAAATAAATCTTAGCCGCAGCCTGTCATTTGAGTAGGTTGCATTTGTTTACAACTCTACTGTATTACTGCAATATATTCTTTTTTTAAGCTAACTTGTTTTCCCCAAACTTTCTTTCCGCCATATCCCATTGCATCTTTGCACTGTCTTTGATGTTTAGACCCTGCTATTCCTTATTCAGATAGGGAAGTGGGGAAATGTGGTCACAGAGACAAAAGGATTTACAAGTATTACAGGTTATATATTTCAGACAAGATGAATACACACGTCTTTGGTTATTTTTGTGCACTTCCTCCTTTTAATCTTTAAAGTGTACTTTCTCTTTTTGCCTAGATCTTGCCAAGGTTGTATCCTGATTTTGGCCAAGCTTACATCCTTAATGAGAATGTAATTTGGAGTCAAAATATTATTAAAGTCTGAAAAAGTAACATGACTGTAACTGTAATGAGATTTTATTATGTTGGCCTTACTCTGGAGCTGGTGCTCGCATTTTCTTCTAAAACTTAGTTATGGCTCCAGAATTTTAAGTGATTACATTCATGAAGGAAGCAGACAAAACATGTCATTCTATATGGACAGTGCATATCAAAAGCATGGTTTACAGCTGGTGATTCATCACTACTCCCAATCTGTACAAGGCTTCAGATTTCATATTTAGAAGTATTAAGTGTCCCCAAAGGGCAACACAGATTTAAAAGTTTCTTCCCTCTGAATGAAATGAAAGCTGTTAATAGATTAAAGAACTGACTACAAAAGATTAACCAAATTACAACAAAAGGTATTAAGAGTTATATTGAATTAACAATAACAATTACAAAATTCATTAACAATGTCAAGATTTTCTATGAATTTAGGACACAATTAGTATGGATTCTTGGCTTAAATCAGTATTAGAACACAAATATCTGTACTGAAAAACAATTCAAAACATAAATATTTTAGATCACACACAGAGAAAAAGCAGTTAGCCTAAATCTTCTGAGTTTTATTTAGAATGGACATAGTTAAGGCATATCTACTTTCCCCCAATTGACCTTAATGTATTCCTTTGCGGAAAAAGGAGTCAGAATTTGGAGGAAAGATAGTGTGTTAAATTATGGTGCAAGTCTATGTATGCATGTAAGGATAAACAGGATATTTTCCCCCAATGGGATATATTTATACCTTTACCTCTCGTTACTGGTTCAATCTGCTTAAAACACTTTTATCAAATTGTAGGTATGACTGCCAGGCAGAGGTGGGTCCTAACTTACCTCACCGTCGGTTTGCTTCCTGCCGCACCACGTGGCTGCGCCTCATGGGCGCACGCACACTTCACGCTCACGTGAATGCACAGTGCCGAAAATTCAAAAAAAAAATTAAAGCCAAAAAGATGGCGGCGCATGTGCAGTGTTGGAAACTCACTTTCTGTGCATGTGCTGAAGAAAAAATATCAGAAAAAAATTACTTTTTTTCCCCAAAAAACTTTTTTTTCCCGCAAAAACAGATGGTGGCGTCCACGGACCGTTACCAACCAAACTGGCTCTGTGATATCACCAGCGGGTGACTACTGGTTCGGGCAAACGGGTCCAAACCAGGAGGAACCTACCTCTGCTGCCAGGCCATATAAAGACAGCTTTATGATTAGCTTTCCCTGACAAGTCTCCCTTCAAATGTACTGGACTGTAATTATCATAATTTCCCAAAAGCGTGACAAATTGATTTTAAGATGATAGAAGTTGTAAATCAATACTCTTGAAGGGAGTTGAAAGATGTGCCTTAAGTTAGCTGGTCAGCTATCTTTTTTACTTGCTTTAATCTGAATTTTTGCACTGAGCAGGCGATTGGACTTCAAGGTCTAAAATCAGGGGTTCTCAAGCTTGGCAACTTCAAGACTTGTGGACTTCAACTCCCAGAATTCTCCAGCACAGCATAGCTGGTTGGAGAATTCTGGGAGTTGGTCCACAAGTCTTAAAGTTGTCAAGTTTGAAGACCTCTGGTCTAAATAGACCTTTCCAACTCTGATTCTAAGATACGCTCACCTGCGCTTTCTACCTAGCTGAGATTCTGTTCTACTAGCCTAAAACATTATGCTATATCTATTGCTAAACCAGTAGACAATTGATTAAAAATTATCTTTAAAAATCCTTCAATGTGTATATCAATTCTTTTTGTTAATTATACTTACTTACAAAAATATATATATTATCAGAACAAAAGAGGGGCATTATTTTCCCATACTATAATTTTAACTTTAAAAAAATCTGAAAAGGATGACATGCCTTAAAAACATTTCTTATACTCAGATCTTCTTGTTAGTTTACTTAAAAAATACAGAGTAACAGAATTGGAAGGGACCTTGGAGGTCTTCTTGTCCAAACCTCTGCTCAAGCAAGAGACCTTACACCATTCCGGATAAATGGCTGTCCAATCTCTTCTTAAAAACCTCCAATGATGGAGCCTCCACAACTTCTGGAGCCAAGTAGTTCCTCTGATTAAGTGTTCTCACTGTCAGGAAATTTCTCCTTAATTCTAGGGTGGATCTCTCTTTGATAAGCTTCCATTCATTACTTCTTGTCCTGTCCTTAAGTATTTTGGAGAATAGGTAAACCGCCTTTCTCTGTGACAGCCCTTCAAAAATTGGAAAGCTGCTATTATGTTACCCCTACTCCTTCATTATACTAGACCAGTGATGGCGAACCGGAGCCATATCTGGCATGCGGAGCCATATCTGCCGGCACACAAGCCGTTGCCCTAGCTCAGCTCCAACGCACATGTGTGCATTGGCCAGCTGATTTTAGGCTCATACAGTGGCTCTGGAAGGGTGTTTTTGGCTTCTGGAGGGCCTCCGGGGGGGATGGGTTAGGGCGTTTTTGCCCTCCCCAGGCTCCAGGGAA
>JANHGD010003398.1:106377-117703 GCA_027560375.1 Imantodes cenchoa
GTCTACTTTATCAAATGCCTTACTGAAGTCCAAGTAAATTATATCGACAGCATTCCTTTGGTCCACTAATTTTGTCACTTTGTCAAAGAATGCAATAAGATTAGTCTGGCATGATCTGTTTTTGACAAACCCATGCTGGCTTTTGGTTATTACTTTGTTTGCTTCTAGGTGTTCATTGATTCGTTGCTTGAAATGAATCAATGTCTACAAAACTAGACAAAGTAGAGGGAGTGCCCTTAAGCCACCAACCACCACCCCCAGATTTACATTAAGATGCTAGTTGACAGAGCCAGGTCTTAATGCTCCTCCAAAAGATAGAAGAGTGAGGGCCAATCTTGCCTCAGGGGGCAAAATGTTCCATAGGTTAGGGGTGAAGGCAGAGAAAGCTCTCTTCCTTGATTCTGCCAGTCTAGTCAAAAAGGATAATTACTCAATGGTATTGAAAGTGCCAAAAGGGTTAAGAAGAACCAAGATGGATGTACTACCAGAACCAGTGCTATTTCTCTCTCATATCCAGGCTTGAATCCTGTCAGGAAGTGGTACAGATAATTTATTAATCCAGGAACTCTTGGAGCAATAGCACCACCAATTACTCAACCATCTTCCATAAAAAGGGAAAGTAAGAAATAGCCAATTTTTTTGGAATTCTCTATTATGATGGGGTCCATAGATGGTTTCTTGAGAAGATGATGAACCAATGCCACTTTAAAAGGACCTACTCCCTCAAAGATAAGTAAATCATTGCTTGGGCCCGCCCATCATCTCCCAGGTGGCCTTGACCAGCCAGGAGGCACATATATTTAGTTCATAGGTGGATGAACTTATAGTCCCAAGGATCCAATTATTTTTCATTGTCTTATTGTAGTGCACTTCTAAATCAAACAAATAGGAAAAATAAACAGTCTTCTTGTTGAGTTCTGAAGATGATCTAAGTTTGCAGTTGTTTTCATTAATGAGATTAAATGATGCTTTTTGTCTCCAGAAGCTAATGCAAACAAAATCCATTTATCACCATGGCAGTAGTTGCTGCAACAAAGTTAATGAGCACCACTGTTCTACTATCAAGCCAGTCAGAAAGTATGCTTTTTGTGCAGAAAAGCCAAATCCTGCAATCAATCATTGTCAACATAATAATACTGTTAAATACTCTGGAATGGAAAGTAAAGCAACCTGACCATTATCTTTAAATGCATCTCGGAAATTGTTTTCTTTGTGCTTATCGAGCAACCTTTTTATGGTTAGTCTAGGAAGGTGGCATTCTTTGCAGCATGAAATAACTGAAAACACTTGTCAAGGAAGAAGTTCCCGCTTAAGTGCTTTATGTGTGTATGGGGCAGGGATATATGGACAGATAGATTAGATAGTAAGAGATATATAATTTATTTCCCAAAAGTGTAATGGCACTTATTTCTTATATCAGTTTTTTTGTGTCAAGTGACTCATCTAATAGAATGTCTTCCTTGCTTCTCTTTTCAATTCAGAAACATACTTAAATCTTCAGTGACAACTCACTCTGTGCCAAAAAGCTTTCAAAAGCACTCAATATTAGCAAGGTGTTTGGGAAGTAGCATTGTTCAGCATCAGAAATCTGAGTCTTTTGTCATTTTCCTATTTTGCCAGTCTGGTGACTTTTATTCTTTGTAGTGACTTTGTTTGCAGGATGAGCAAAAGTCCTGCTGATTTTTGGTATTGTTGTCGTCGTTGCTGCTGTTCTTATAGTGACGTCTCACAAATTCCAATTCAAATAATCTCATGATGTCAAATTGAGTCTGCATAGTTCACATATGATTAAAGGCTTCCCCTTGTTTAATTTAATGAGTTTTATTGCATGTCTGAGAATTCTAAAAATAAAAATTACATTGTTGACCTGACCAAAAAGAAATTCTGGTTTGTGGACTATATATGTTCTAAAACTAGATGTTCTTTCTCAAACAAAAAAATATAGCTTTTAAAAAGCGTGCATTTAATTGCGATAATACAATGAAAAAATATCATAATGGCAATATTTATTTCAATCCAGTTAAGGAAGATGTAATTCCCCTTGGCTTTTAAAAACAAAGTTAGCAGTTGTTTTCCTTTCTTTTTCTTTTAAACATTGTAGGAAGACAGCCATAATAGTTTATAACCATAAAAAAATCAGAAGTCTGGCAGCATTTTTTCTAACTAACAAATTGTATTGAAAGGCATAAACTTTTGTCAGCTGCAAATAAAATAATTTTTTTACATAAATTTGTTAGTCAGAAAAGATGCTTCTAGACTCTGGTTTTTTCCTCCAAATAATTTTTGTTTCTCTTTTTCTGTGAGGTATCCTGTTAGAATTGCTTGTGAAGATTTTAAAGAAAAGGGAGACTATTTCAGAATCACAAATAATCAATATGGACATGTAGATTCCATTAACTTTCTTTAATGATGCAGTTAATGATTTCTTAAGCATGATAAAAATTATCTTTACAAATTATCTAACACTAGGGACAGTAGCTACCAGTGTCTCTGTATCATGTCTTTTGCTCAAACCTTTGCACATTTAGCAGCTCTACCCATTTATTATTTCAATTTCAGTTCTATTCACTTGGTTGGAACAGAAAATTGTTCACCTGATTGAAAAAGTTCTTAGTCAAAAATAAGAAGGTCACCCAAATACACCACAGACTTTTGCAGAGCTTCAGATTGAATGCACAAAAGATTTTTTTTTCAGATGTCTTGTAAATGGAGATATCAAAATGGTATGCATATCCAAATACTGAATAACTCTTGAGTTTTGTTTTAACAAAGTAGTGTCTTGAAAGAAGAGTATTTTTATCTGATCATTTTAAATATTGGCCTATACTATGAATGGATCCTCCCCATAGCTTTTCCTTAGATAGCAGCTTTCTTGAAAAGATCCTGATGCACACATACACAAAAAAATTTTTAATTATTCATTGAGCCATGGAAAATATAAACCAAAATCCCTCCTAAAATCCAATTCTAAAAGAATAATCACAACCAATGCACAAATATAGGAGCTAACAAAAAGGAGTAATCCGTAGATCTCATAATTGGGCAGGTCACAATGTACATGCCAGAAATTAATGAGTACTAATAAATGTCTGTACTGGCCATTTCTTTTATAAAACTTTCAACAATGAAATATTAACTTTTGATATTTACTATGTTGCCCAGTTAATTTGAACTCCATGTACTCTGTACATTTTTCTTTTATAGTTCTCAGGTACCATCTGTCAAATGCCATTCACTTTTGCATGTTATGATACATAATTGTAGAGATTTTTATGTAAGTTTGGAAGAATATTTTCTGCGTCGGACAGATTGTATACTTTTCTGGGAGCAAGCATACATGCTTGCTTTAAAATCTTTTTACAATATTTCATAAAAATGTGATAGTAATATAGGAAAGCTGAATCCAAATAACATGATTTATTTCACTGCATGAGCTTGGTTGACTTAAAACTCTAATTTCATTTAAGTAAAACTTTCCTTCATAGTCACTATGAACCTTGCTTTATATGATAGAAATGCTGCCTACACATCATTCTGATTTTACAGGGGTTTTTAATAGATTGTTTCTCTTTTATACACACACACACACACACCACTTTCACACATACTTATTTCATTTGCATAATGCCTGTAATTTTTGAGCATTCATAATATAGATTTATTTCTACTGGATAGTCATTGACCTTCACTTAATATGACCTTGACCTGCATCTGAGTCATTCTCAAGAAAAATCAACAGCAAGTGGATAAATGCTGCTTATATGTGACTGTTCAGATCACATAACACTTGTTTTCTTAAGATCTGGATGACCAGCTTCTGCTGACTTGAAGCTGCTTTATTTTTCAGGCCACAATGCAAGGTGGGTTGTGAGGGTAGTTTTATGTTAAACTCATGCTTCCCTCAATAGATGAAAAATTAGAAGGTCATAAGACTCAAACTGTTTTTTCTGAAGAAATGCAATTTCCTATGCCCGTGATGGCGAACCTATGGCACGTGTGCCGGAAGTGACACGCAGAGCCATCTCTCTGGGCATGTGGAGCCATTGCTCTTCCGGGTTCTGGCACGCTGGCCAGCTGGTTTTCTTGTGCCGGTACTTTCAGCACCCTTGTGGGCGCTGAAAGTACTGGCCTTTAGTCTGGTTGTTTCTCTGTGCCTGGTTTTCCAGATGGGTCCCCAAAGCTGTTCTGCGAAATACTCTCTATTTCTCCCAGCAACAAAGCGGGGGAGAGAAAATAGGTCACTGGAGAACACGTGGAGGGCTCCATCATGTGCTGTCCAGGCCAACGGCTGCTGCTTCTCCCCCCCTGCTGCTTTTGCCTGGGAGAGAGAGTCTTTCACAGCACAGCACTTTGTGTAATCCCATCTGGAAAGCCTACACTTTCCCAAGGCCCCAAGGGCCGCCCACCGCCGCCTGGAGCTCCCCTATCACCCGCTGCCAACCCCACCACCAGCCACCCTCTAGAGCTCCCTTTTCGTGTTTCCCCTAGCTGCCTGGCCTGCAAGGGAAGCACACGAGACATCATGGGACCAGAGCTCTTCCCGTGCATTTCTCCCAGCCGCCTGGCCTGCGAGAGAAGCACACGGGAGAGCCTAGCTGAAGTTTACTTGTGAGCAACTTTGGCCGGGAAAGCAGGGAGAAACACCAATGGTGCTCCCAAGTAAACTGAGGCTCCTAAGGTGGATCGAGTCCTCCCACTGAAGGCATTGCTGGCAATCACTTCTTGCATCAAGAGGTCCGCGCTCTTTCCACTGCTGTTTGGCTTCCTCAATGCATGGAGTCAGGAGGCAGTGAGAGACAAGAGAGAGAGATACCAGTGGTGCTGGCTGCCTGGAGTTGCACCCGGGAGCACACAGGAGTTCCAGTCCGCCCACCTGCCCTGCCATGGGGTGGATGGGTGGGGGTTGAGTGAGTGGCTGGGAGGGGATAATTATTGAAAAATGGCTGAGTGGGTAGAAAGCTTTGGAAGACTTGGAATGGGGTTTAGTGTACCTTAGGCACTGACTTGGATGACTTTGGGCCAACCCAAAGAAAGAGGAGGAGGAGGCAAGGGCAAGCGGCAGTGCTCTCAGCCCCATAACAGCAACTGCGTCTCCACCTGTGGAAAGATTGGGCTCTGCCAGTTGGCCTTGGGGTCCCCGGGGGGAGAGAATATCAAGCAACTTCTCCTTTTCTAGGCGTTAGCCAAAGGGAAGCAGTAAAATCAGTTTTTATTCCTTTGGTAAATCTGCCATTCCCATCACATGAGATTGCCCAGTAGTTGAGAGGGAGAAGGGGCGGAATTTCTATGTGCTCCCATTTCTCTGTGGCACTCTTCCCTCAATGATAGTAGCTGCTGCTGCCCCCTTCTCCCTCTCCCTCCTCACGCAATCTTCTCTCTGCCCCAAGAAGGCGCAAGTCTCCCAGAGCCAAGCGGCTGAAGTGCTCCTAACATTTTCTATGCACTGGTGCAACTGACTGCTTTTTACAATTCTGCCTCCTTCGTGGGCAGCTCAACGCCAGCTGACATCATTTCGTGTCGGCTCTGGAAGGAGTGGAACGGAGAGGAGCAGAGAGGGAAGAGCTCCAACTCTCCTGCACAGCACAGCCAGCACAGAGGTGAGGCTACTCACCTCACTGTGCAGTGATGGCAGCAAGAGGGGTCCCTACTGCCCCTGCCACCATGATCCCAGTGCAGGAGGGTATCCGCTTGTGTGCATGCCTGCGGGCACGAAAGGGATGAGAGAAAGAAAAGGAGAGGAAAAGAGAGAAAGAGAAAGAAATGAGAAAATGATGGAGGGAAAGAAAGAGAGAGAAAAGAGAGAAACATGAGAGAGAGAGAAAGAAAGAGGGAGAAAAAGATGAGAGAGGGAGAGAGATAAGAAAGAGAAAGGAGGAAAAATAAAAAGAGAGAGATGAAAGATAAGTGAGAGGAGATGAGAGAGAGAAAGATGAGAGGCAGAAAGAGAAAGAGATACCTGTTTAAAAGAAAATAGAAAAATGGCTCTTTGAGTACTTAAGGCTGCAGACCCCTGGGTTAGGCAAACACCATGGTCGTTAAGTGAACACTGGTTGTTAAACAAGTCCATTTTTCCCTATGGGCATTTTTAACCGGAAACCAGAAGAAATTGTTGGGAACTGGCAAAAAACATAGAAAACCTCAGTCCCATGACCATGTGGGGTGTTGTAACTGTTGATAAATGTGTGTGTGTGTGTGTGCGCGCGCGCACACATATGCATGTGTGTACGTGCATATGGCTGTTAAAACTCCAAAAACAGGTCAAGTAGCTCACAGGAGGTCAGTCATAAATTTGAACACTTGCTAAGCAACCAGCCATTAAGTAAGGACCATTTGTATTTGATTTGCCTTAAGGGTTCAGAGCTGTATGGAATCTGGTTTCCTTTAATCCTTTGGGGGATTGCCCGGATGCAGGAACCCTCATAGGGGGAACTAGGATCGTGACCACTTAGCCACACCCACCCAGTCACGTGACCATGAAACCACGCCCACCATCACATGACCATCAAGCCATGCCCACAAAATAAGCCATGCCCACAGAACCGGTAAAAGTAAAAGAATTCAGAACCCACCCTTGCTTCTATCTTTGCCTTCTTAATTAATAATATGTTACTCTATTTTGTGTGTATTTTCTCTTCACAGTGCCATCTTGGGCCTTAATAGCCATAGCCATAGTTGCCGTCCTATTAGTCCTTACCTGCTGTTTCTGTCTGTGTAAGAAATGCTTGTTCAAAAAGAAAAACAAGAAGAAGGGCAAGGAGAAGGGAGGGAAGAATGCAATTAACATGAAAGATGTAAAAGATTTAGGCAAGAACTTGAAAGATCAGGTAAAGTATATACCATGTTCTTAAATTTATACTGTATTTGAATATTTAAATATTAGTATATTATATTATATTATGTACTATATTGAAAATTGACTAGTTACAAATGTTATAATGGAAATTTCTTAAATTGCTGTCACACTATTTTTTTGATCAGCACCCTTAATTTTAGTTTCGGCTGCTATAGATGCAGCTGCTAGGTGTTTTCAAACTTGTAGCTCAGGTTCAGAACATCGGGTGTTTATTAGGTGTACTGTGTTTACTAGGTGTAATAGGTGTAGATATTTCTAAGACGAGTTCACAATATAGTAACCAGGATGGCTGGGTTATCTGTCATCTCACAAAACCACATCGAGATTCCTCCTCAAGTATTGTTGATTCTTAGCAAACTCATAGTAAAATTTTGTTCATGATATGTCCCTAACCTGGTCCTTCAAGTCTTCCAGAAGTATGCCCTTTGCCACTGTACCTCAGTCCATTCACCTTGCTGGTGGTCTTCCTCTTCTTTTCTTTCCTTCCTCCTGTCCCAACATCAGAACCTTCTCCAGAGAGCTAGGTTTTTACAAATGTATCTAAAGCATCATCATTTGAACCTGGTCATTTGTGCTTTGAGTGAGAACTCTAGATTTATTTATTATTTTATATGCATATTTAATTAGAAATAATCACCAAGTTAGTATCTAATGCACAAATAAAGGCTATTCTGTTACTCCTTCTGTAGCATATTCTTCTGGCTCCTAAAGCCTACTTGTAATAAGGTATAGCCTAGGTAATTGGGACTGCCATTTCTTTATCCCAAATTAACCTCAGCCCATCTTATTAACATCAAAACACGAATAAGGCTTTTTGATCAAAGAGTTTGATTTTTTTCCACTTTTTTTTAAGCAATGCTTGCCAAATACTAGAATATGAATGGTAAAAGTTATTCCTCTTATTTCAAATTTTCATTATTTAATGAAAGAGGAAGAGAATGAAGAATAGTTTTTCATTGATACCATTATCTGTAATCAATTTATATCACTGCTATATGAATAGCCCTTTGGTTATGTATATTGCTAATTACTGGTAAATTCTATTGGGGGGTGCTACGTAAATGCCCTTTAACAACAGCACCCTTCCTCCCAGTGAAATGTGAACGTTGATATCATGGAAATGCATCTTTTGATTTGTCAAGCAAGTGTGTGCAGAAAATAAAAATGCTCTATAAATTCTAAAGGAGAGTTATTGCAATGGAAGAACAAATGAATAGCACCTAAAGAAAAGTGAACTAGCCCACATGAAGAATTTAGAATTAAAATTTCTTTGATAGTTTTAGTATATTCTTGTATTAAGCACATATTGTTATAAATGTTACAAATGTAGGTGATAAATATGTCCTATTATTTATACACTAATAACACATTGGTAGAAACTTGAAAAGGTTAGAACTTTATTACTTACCTCTATGATTATACAAATATAAGTCCACCAATCTGGATAAGTTTAAGGAAAGATTCTTTTGGGATTTTAGGATTAGCGAAAACCATTTGTTGCCTGAGGCAAAGTAATAAATATTGTTCAGTCACCTTGATCATCAAGTAAGTTATTCCAGCAGTTAATGTGGAAACTCATTCAAGGATCTGTCTCTGGCTGTCGATATCAAATGATAATACATAAAAATAACTAATTATATGTGATTTAAGGACACACACACACACACACACACAAATACACACAAAAATCACTTTCCTGGAGGAAGTCTTATTCTACTTAATGGTAGAATTGGTTTCATGTTTCCAGTAGACTCTTCTACTTTCTACTCACTCTTGCCCCAGACAAAACTGAGATAAGGGATGAAGGTGTAATTTTGCCAAAGGCCTCTCCCTTTGTCCCTGAGATTTTAAAATGTTAGCTGTTCCTCAAAGGCAAATATTTACATTAATTAAGTCAAATATATATTTTAACTATACTGATAGAAATCCTTCTGTTGCTCTAGAACTGACATTATAATCATTTATGTTCCAATAGAAGAGAATATGTATAGCTCAGGGTTGAACAGTGGAATCCTAGGTGCTATGAAGATGTTACCTAATCAGGTGTATGCAAACAAAAAGCCAAGCCCCAAGAGTACCAAGACTCATTTTCATTGTTTAACAGTTGTACTGGATTTTACTTAATGCACAAGTAACTAATACAATAAATACAAAATTGACATTGTTCATCTATCTTGCTTATCTCTCCCTTTCATTATGAAATAGAAGACATAGTCCAACACTATGGTTCAATAATTCAGTTGCGTTATAGCACTGGATCATCATTTTCCTTGAGATATCCTCAAGATAGAGAGACAGACAGACAGAGAGATAGAGAGACAGACAGACAGACAAATAGATGAATATGTAAATTTTATGTATTGTTTACATAAATAAATTTACAGTAACTTTATGTGAATTTCCTAATAGCTTGGAGAAGGGAGTTAGATGCTTAAAATAACTAATCCCTCTGAAAGGTGCACTGTCAGTTGCGCTATACAGGTTTTCATTTCAACAGAGAATTCTATAATCACTAGGCTTTTCACTGAGAACCTTAAATTTTAAGAACAACTTAAAATTTAAGTAGTGATTTCAGAACTGATTTAGCAGATACCCATTTGTTTCTGATATACATGCTCATTGTGACTCATTCTTTAATTGCTGATTCGTTATGGTAATCGTAATCAATATTTCATTAGAAGATAGTCTGAAACTGCTCTTTTAGGAATCTATAGAAAAAAAGCTTTGTATATTGGTAATGATTTTAATGATGATAACCATCTGTTCTGTTTTTTAATAGGACAAACTGAATGTATTTTGTTGCTATATTTTTGTGCACTTTGTTGTGTTTTATAATAAAGCGTTTTTCTGTGATACAGTATATTATTAAATGTGTTCCATTATATTTGTTGAGATCTGGATAAAATGACCAAAAAGTTATTTGATTATTCTGGTCAACCTACAATTAAAAAAGAAAGAAACAACATGCATAGTAAAAAATCATATCTGACCAGAGGACTAATTCAGTAGCAGGGGAAAAAACTATAACAGCCTATAGTAGCTTGTTTCATGGGCATCAGCAATAAACATTTTCCACTGATGTTCATGGCTAATTCCATCTTACTAAGTAAATTTTAGAGTAGCCTTTTCCTTATTGGTCATCTTGTGTGAAGATCATGCCATTTTTTTCTAGAAGGCATCTGGTTTGGAATGGCTGGTTTGGGAATACAGGAAAAATGTTTTCTAATCTTTTACACCATAAATGTAATGCTGCCATTATTCAAAACAACCTTTTTTCATGTCCATGTTTATAGACTCCATATAAATACAGCATTTAGAATGCATGAATATAATTTAAAACCAAAGTTCTAGTGACCAGATTTACCTTAAATGTGCTTATTCAGAAATAAGTCTCACTGCCAAATGCAAAGACGTTCAGACCCTTGCCATTCAGGAAGTACACTCTGTAGATCTATTGAGATTCTCTTTTCTAGCCAACGGTCAACTCCAGTCAGATGGCAGCAACTTGTCAAAACTAGCTGATGTCTATTGCCAGATGTCAGTCTTGATTAGTACAAGCATGAGAATTTTTTTTCCATTGGGGAGTGGGGAAAAAAAAACATCCTAGAAGAAAACAGGCCAAACCATTGTCACACAATTACCAAGAATATGTAGTTGCCATGAATAAACTCCTTTGAATAATATTTTATACTGTCCTTACAACTATTAAATGTTTTAAATGCATGCCCCTTTTTGAATCTCACTACCCTACCCTAATCAAGTTCATTTGTATGTTCATTCCACTATTTTCAATAAGTTTTACTTCCAGGGTTCATCACATTTATTTTATGTCTATAATATATATCCTTATGCATCTAGGGAAATCTATTCATAGGAAAATGTTTCTTTAAAAGAAAGGTCAAAGATTATAACTCTTAAGTGTGTTAAAAGATTCAGTAGAAAGAATATATGTAAATGGTCATTTCTCCATGGTTTTACTAATATTTTTGTGTGGATGGATATTTTAATTTTTATTTCTTCCTTCTATGTCCTCCTTATCTATGTTGTGTCTCATGACTGTTCTGGATTGTCACTTGCGGTAGGTTTATTTTGCTCTTTGGACACATGTAAAGTAAATCTCTATTGTACTTAATGCCCCGATAGCTGTGGCTCCTCAGCCTGAGATTTATGCAAAGCTTTTACACACATCAAGAGGCTGAACCAAATTGATTTATTTATATTACAGGATTTAATACTCATTTCCTTTATTCTTTGTAATTTTTGCTAAGCTGAAGAGTGTTAGACATTTCAGATTTTGAAATGCTCTGATTTTGTCTTCTTTTTGGTTACATGTCAAAGTACCAGAATGGCTGTATAATTTTCTGATGCTATTTTTTTTTCTTGCTTGAAAGA
Organism: Imantodes cenchoa; assembly: GCA_027560375.1. Taxonomy (NCBI): domain Eukaryota; kingdom Metazoa; phylum Chordata; class Lepidosauria; order Squamata; family Dipsadidae; genus Imantodes; species Imantodes cenchoa. Next base: position 117,623 of record JANHGD010003398.1, read on the forward strand.
GGAGGAAAATTTGAATTGCCTAAGATTTTATATCTCTTTCAAACAATTCCAATTCGGTTAGAGAAAAAGTTTTTTGAAGAC
>JANHGD010003398.1:160094-171024 GCA_027560375.1 Imantodes cenchoa
TTCTACTTTAGCTCCCCTAAAAGATCTACTTCTCCCGAACAAAAGGATCTGAACATTCATCTCCAATACAAAAAGGCGCGATCCCAACCAGAATTCTCTTTTCCTTTCATCTTCTACGGGAGCTTTATTTCCCATTTGGCCAGCGGTGCCTCTCACCCTCACATGCCCAAACCTTGCTCTGAAGCACCCCAAAAGAGAGAGAATACACACTGACTTGCACTCCCTGCACGCTAACCCCCAGCTGAAATAGCTTCAGGCATCTTTGGAGATTTCACATTTGTCCAAGCATTCAGAAGGGCAGCTGTGACTCCTTCCCTTCCTCCATTTGGCTGGAGGCAAACTGACCCGTGTGCCCAAAAGCCCAGGGTGAACAATATTTGGCGAACGGGCTGTGACAAAGCAGCTGGGGCCCATTGGCCAGGGCGAACATCTAGGGGCATTCAGCTGCGGAGAAACGTTAGGAGTGAATGGGCGGAGGCGGAATCCTGGTGACGAAGCAGGCGCGGCCAAAGGTAGGAGGCTAACAGTCCTAAATCTAATCCCAGGTAGCAGCAGATGTAGGGCAGGGGGTTGGATTAGATGACCTGCAAAGTCCCTTCCAATTCTGTTAAAGCTGATCTATAGCAGTATCTTCTATTAGATACATCTTCAAGTAACATTTAATTTGACCCTACAGATTCTAATTTAATAATATAATAAGATTTTATAGGCCTGTGTTCTCTAAAATTTGAAATAGTATGCTAATCTTCTATCATGGGATCTTGGTATCTATATTCTGCAGTGCTCCGCATGGCCCGTTTTCACAAAAAATGGGCCCATTTTTGGGCTCCCAAGCCCTCTGCACATAGCGTTTTTGCTCTCCCAGGTCCCGAGAAGGACTCTGCACTGAAGTTCAAATCCAGTATCTTATTAATTTTTAAAAGGGACAAAGTTTATAAGATTTTTCATATTGCCTGCGCATAATAATTTAAGTAAGAACAAACCTATGTGGAAAAAAGACAATAATTGGTCACAGAATAGATATGATTTTCCAAGGCTGTCTACACACTTTCTATTTTCCAATTCTTCCTTGCTTTTTACTTCCCATTGCATTTTTCTCATATATAGCTGCATATACAATCATATGAAAAAAATATATGTAAGATTTTCATTCTCATTTCTTAGGTTGGAGATGGGAAACTATGGCTCTTTTATGACTTGTGCACTTCAATTTACAGAAGACTGTGAATTGAAGCCCACAAATCATAAAGGGACCATAGTTTCCAACGTCTGTCTTAGGTGGAGAAATCAAACAAAGGAAAAAAAATCATTTGCCTACCTAATGTCTATAACCATACAGAATTGATTCTATTTACTTGCTTTGTTTCTCGTTGTAACATAATTATGTCAGATACTGGGTCATGTGTGGCTTTTTGCTGTTTCGGTGATGCAGAAATTAATTAGTGATCATTTTAAAACTAAAATTTTTTTGCAACTTACTGGATTTATCTTCAGGTCAGTTCTAACAAATTTAATCTTTGTTATATGGTGAAAATCTAATCAATTTTTGGCATCCCTTTTTCACAGCATGTAAATGAAGCTTTCCCAGGCTCAAATTATATTGCATGTAAAATGAAACTACACTTTTCTGCAATTAGAAATCTATTTTAAACACACTATTCACATTCAAAAAGGGTTACAAAAAAGGGGTTTAGAATATGATTTTTATAGAGAGGTTGAAAACTCATGAATTATGCAAAGCAAGCATTCTATTTTGATAGCTAGATGAAAATATAAAAAAAACTTGAAAGTAGCAATTGTAAACTTAATGTTATAGAAATACTACAAGTGTCCTAAATTTCCCAATAATATTTTTGAAATAACATTTGAATAAACTTTATGGGAAAAGTTAAACAGTAATAACTCTGAAATATCTCAAAAGATAACAATAGCAATAACACTTAGACTTGTATACCGTCCATAGTGCTTTACAGCACTGTCTGGGCAGTTTACAATGAATATTGTCCCCAACAATCTAGGTCCTCATTTTATCAATCTTAGAAAGCTAGAAGGCTGAGTCAATATCCATCCCCGTCAGGATCAAACTCCAGACTACGGGCAGAATTAGCCTGCGATACTGCATTCTAACTGGTGTGCTACCAGGATTCCCAAAAGGTGTGATCAGAAAGTCTGTCTGTCTATCTGTCAGCAGCTTCCATGGAAAGCAAAGAGGGATTTCCAAAATGAGATTCCTCAAAAGCATAGAAAGTTGTACTTTCAGAAGGAGAAATCTAAACAACCCTATGATGTCTGACTTGCCTTACATAGCCTATTGGCCATTAAAATCTACAATTTGAGGTAATTAGAGAACCTCTTTAAAGTAATAGTTATACTGGTTTCATCTCTGTTTAAATGTAAAAAAAAGGCATATATGTATATCTAAGTATGTATGTATGTGGCATAAAGGACTTTTAAATTGAGGTGAAGCATGTCCATAAGGGATGTATGCATTGTTGACTTTGCAACCTGGGAAATCTCTTTTTCTTACCTATGAATTTGAGGAAAATTCATTCAAACACATAAAATCAAACTTTGCAAATAATAGGAATAAGGAAAGAACAATAGAAGAAACCATGTAATCTGTCCCAACACAAATTCATCACTGCCGTTTCTAACAGTTGCATATATATGTTAGTGATAATGGGTTAATGTTATAAGTACAGTTATATAACATTCTGGTATATAACTATAACAGAAGTATGTTGTCAATAGTTTTCCTTATAAATGTTTATGAAAAACTATCTAAATGGCATCAATAACGTTACTTGTTTGTCTTGCAAAATTAGTATTTTGCCCAAAGGTTATTTCTAGAATGAAGTATAAATTACAAATATATTTATTTATTTATTCATTCATTCATTTGTTCATTCATTCATTCATTCATTCATTTTTGGCACAAAGAGCATACAGACACCATACCAATTGTTTCTGTAACAGTCCTTCAGCCATATTATGATATAAAATATATGGTATAAGTTGTAACTTGCTAACATCAGCCTACCTTGCCAAATATACCTTAATGATATGCTCTAAAGCATAGCCTTAAGGTGAGTGTGAAGCTATAATTTGCCATTCTGTGCCACAGTGAAATTTCTCTCAACTTTGGTTTCTTCCGTCTATAAAAGGCAAAGGATAATTAGCTATATTACAAGAATAAGTTAAGATAAAAATGCTACCACTTTTCTCACTAGAAGATAAATAATAATAAATTGCCTTCACTTTAGGAGCAGTCAGGCACTAAATTCATAAATCATGCAGGTTCCAATTACAGGAGTCAGTGTTGGTACACTTCTTGAAGCAATTTGTCAGAGTAGAATGTAAACTCATCAACAGGTTTAATTCATTTTTAATATTGTAGAAACCTGCTGGATTATTTGAAATACTTGCTGGAAAAGTCATTATTTCTTGTTTTGGATATAAGGATTTATAGGACAAAAATAGTTAAAACACTGAAATGTATCATCAATAACTGAAAGAATTGATTAAAAAGTAAATGTGATTTTCTTTAAGATACATGGTTTTATTTGCAAAGCAAGTATTTCATTAATAAGCTCACACCTGGAAAGTATACTACTTTCAAGGAAAATCTTAAAATAGATTACAAACTTGGGCCTAATGAATGATTCCATCGGTAGATATCTGCATGCTATTATTTATATTGTTAGTGAATGTGTGGGATTTGAATAATGCAGAATTATTCCCATAATATTTTTGTCATTAAAAAAATATGGCAGCTCTCTCCAGCACATCATGTAGGACACTTCAGTAACAATTCTTGCCTCACAGCTAAACATTTCTTTCTGTTTCTTATTCTAGTGTATTCTTTGTCATCTGCTCTTTGGTATAGTGAAAAATATCTTGCTGCATTGTTTAAATAAGATTGACTTGTTAGTTTATTAACCTTTTTTAATTAAAAAAATCAAGAAATCTCACAATATACGGTGTTGATTATACTAATAAATGGGATGCCAAGGTCAGAGCATTCACAAATAGACACATAAAAGTTTCCAAGGAATTTCAATAAATGTGTGCTCAGAGCAGAGATACATTGTATGTCTATGAATTTAGAGACTATCCCAGCACAATTTAACAGAATATCAGAAAATCAGAATAGCAGAGTTGGAAGGGATCTTGGAGGTCTTCTACTTGAGACCTTATATCATTCCTGACAAATAGCTGTCCAATCTCTTCTTAAAAACTTCTAAGGTAGAGCATCCATAACTTCTGAAGGCAAACCATTCCACTGATTAATTGTTCTCATTGTCAGTGAATTTAAGTATGCTACTTTAAATTGTTGCACAGTGTTCTTTGGGCAAAATGTACGATTTGGGCAAAATAAATGTCCATGCATAAGGGTGAATTCTAAACTCACCTGAACTTTAGCACCAAACCAGCTTTACACTGTCCCTCATTCCCTTTCTCTGCCATAACAAATTTACATAGTATAAGCATAATTATAATTTTGTGGGCTTTTAGGAGACAGTATAGCCATATCACTTGGGTTCACAATCTGATATTTATCCACAGTGAGAATAGTTGTTTGTGGTCTACATTCTGTGAAGTATTAAATTGTTCACAAAAGCATTTCAGGAGAAGCATGTCAGGAGAATGATTACTTGTTATGTGTGTTATCAGGGTAAAGTTACTTGGGCATCCTTGATTTGACATTGTTGTTTATGGGACTATTAACACTGGAATAAGGCTATCATTATCAGAAAACCATTTAAGTCAAAGACAGACTCCTTTATTTCTGTATTTAATTAAAATCAGTGTTTGGGAACATTGGTTTTCTTAGCAAAAAACACTTTAACTGCCTTCCTTTCTCAAATTCCATTCTAAATTCAAGAGGTCTACTTTTATGGGCTGGCCATGAGTCAGCAACCTGATACCCTGCAGCTGTTTTTTGCATTACAATTTTTATCATTGGCTGAGGTTGATAATAATTGAAATCCAAAACATCTGGATGATAGTAGGATGCATATCCCTGAACAAAAATAAATATCCAAAACCTGCCGGTTTGATAAGATTACTTCTCTCCTGACCGGTCATTATTGAATGTTATAAACAGTCTTATTTTAATATGTTGCCTTTCTAATGTTTTTTTCCCTTTCAAGGAGAAGAGTATTTATCCTGTTTATATTTCTTATGACATCTTTTGTCTGTGATGTTATGAATGTTCTAGGCAAGATTTTCTGCAGAGCTTCCTTTCATTCTGCTGAGCCTCCTTGTAATTTACAGAGAGCTGTATCTCTTATGCTTTTCAAATAAAAATATTTATGACAAAGCTTCCACATGATCTATACTGCTATATTTAATACAGTTTGCCAAAAGCATATAATCCCTCCCAGGCAAAGCACCAAATCATGCACAGTGTGCAGAAACAGTTAGTGTGTCTAATATTAGGAACTTGACTTATTATTTGATCTAGAAAAATCACACTAACTGTCTCTGCTGGATGGTTCAAGTTAAACAATTTTAGATCTTGGCAACATTCAATTCAATATCAGGACTGACCTGAAACCTATGATCTGATGAAGGCACTGTTTTGTTGTTCAGTTACTTTACTAGTAACTAAAAAAAAATCACAAAAGTCCAACTGGTAAACTATAATTCTGTGAAACTATGTTTCTTCATACATTTTTTAAATTTTATTGGGTTGACTCAACATCATTACTAGATGGGAGAGAGCTTAGATCACGATTTCTCAAATAATTTATCCTAGTCTAAGAGGAATAGATGTGGTACCTGCCCCCCGATTTATGTTGGAGTGTAGCTTCCATAATTCCAGGGTGGCTATAGCTGATAAAAACTAAGCTCAGACCATTTAACAATAGCTAATGCCTATACATATAACACTGAGAAGCAATGGATTTATTTTTAGAAATATTAAATCTTGGGTCGCCCAAATGCAGTATTCTTTTCACTATACACATTGGCATCTACAAAGAGGCTCTGTGACTCAGCGGCCTAAAGCCACTGGAATTATCAGCCAGAAAAGGTCAGCTCTCTGCATTCCAGCAGTTTGAACCTTAGCACTGTGTAATGGAGTGAGCTTCTGTCACTCATCTCAGCTTCTTCCAACCTAACAGTTCAAGAGCATGTAAATGCAAGTAGATAAATAGGTGCCACTCTAGTAGGACTAACGGCAGAAGCAATAAACCAACTGGTGCTGACCAGCCCAAATGTGAGGTGAAAACGGACAGAGAAATGCCCCAGGTGAAACTGACACTCCCCCACAACTTCTTTACCTGCTTTGTGTGTGGACCTAGTTCACCCCCTATAGTGCATCCCGGATAGCATGCAAGTGTGAACTGAACAAACTAACAATCTTAGGCAGCCAACATCTACTCTGTAATAACATTGTAGACTCCTGATTTTCATGTAACAATGCCATATGCTAAATAAATAAATTGGCTAGCTCATTTTTGGCTTATTACATGGTACTATCAGAAACAAATGATTTCAACAATATGAAGCAAGGGACATCCTGTCTGAGAGAACAGACTGTTAGTTCAATTATACTTCCAAAATTGAGTTAAATTTCCATGAAATCTGCCTCTGAATGTGCAAAACCTAAGGGAATTGTATTGTCTTAAATTGCAGCAGGCAGGCATTCCAAATACGATGGTGGCATCACCATGAAAAAACTGGGTATTGTCTGCTTGTTGAAATCGTTTGTCTCTGATAGTACCATGTAATAAGCCAAACATGAGCCAATCATTTTGCAGGGGGAAAGGAAGGATGAGCCTACTGCTGTCCTCAAAATAAAATATAAAGCTTCTGAATGTGTCATCACTGAAAGAAAAGCATTAACATCCTTCCAATATCTTTTTAAGATTGTAAACCAAGGCAAATGTGGTTTAAACACCTTGCACATCTCTGTTTTGTGACTGTGATTACTCTCTTGTATGATAAAATTTGATTCTAATTTGTAGACCTATGAAAGCATATTGCCTGAACATGTACCGGAGTTTAATGTGCATCCTAACAGTGACAAACCCAAAGGGTACTTAAACCCAATTCACATGGAGTTTATCAATGCTTTCCCATAAAATTTTTAGTTTATTTTATACTTCCCAAGTAGTCCCAGTCCCAGGATTTCCTTGTGATCTTGCATCCAAGTATTCAAATTTGTTTAAACTTTATGAAAACAGCCAAGATCAGCTAGGTGCTGCCACTTGCTATCTCTCTAGAGAACTGTAGCAGTCAACATATTTTAAATGTTTTTAAAGTTGTACAAAAAATACAGGTTTAATTAACTACAGGTAGACCTCTGCTTATAATCACAATTGAACCCAGACTTCAGGTTGTTAAGCACCTCATTTTACGACCTTTCTTACCATAGTTCTTAAGAGTATACTAATTTTTTAAATTAATAACACAGGTGATCAGTGAATCTGGATTCCTCAAAAAGGTGATCACATGGCCCCAGGACACTCAACTATCATAAATATGAGTCAGTTGCCAAGCATCTGAATTTTGATCACGTGAGCATAGAGATGCTGTACACAAAGGTTGTGTGGAAAATGGTGTTAAGTCACTTTTTTCAGTGTTGTTATAACTTCAAATGGTCACTAAACGAATTGTTGTAAGTCAAGGAGTACCTGTGTTAAATTTATATACTTGCCAAAAGCATGAGACATATAGCTGCCTATAATGCTTGTGCATCACACAATTCCACAAGGTGCTTTTACTTCAGTGTTGCTATTCTGCAATCACCTACAAGTGAAATAATTGTTTCTCCATTCATACATACAAGACCTCTGTATAAGGTTTTCTCAAAATATAATTTTACTCTGCAGCCTTCCTTATATTTGGATGGAATTATTCTAGTGGCAAAGCAAGACCAGAGGCACTCGCTGTCTCTATTTCTCTTGCTCTCACTCTCTTTTCTGCATTTTTAGATACTTCATCTTTCTCATATTGTATTCATGTGCCCATGGGCAAAAAAAGTATGCTAGCATTATATGAACTTCTTGGACAACCTCAATAATTAGAATTGTGAACCTTGTAATTTTACTGGTTTAATGCAGTAGCAATTTGAGAGTAACAATTGTGGATTCCTCTGTTGCATTTCTCCTTTCCAGCAACATAAGATATTAGAAGGCTTTAACCAATTTTCAAGTTGCCCTTGTGCTAGGTTGCCAATTTAATCCTACTTTATCCCACATTACTCCTCCAGCCTGCTGACCTGTAAACTCCTTATATCTGGAGATAAGTGTTACAGTCTTCCAGAAGACTGATAAATAGAAGTATGGAAATAATCTGAATAATAACTTACAATTGGACAGGTTCTGCAGAGCATTTCTTCTATGGCTTTAACCCCTAGTCTTGGACTGCACTTGTGACCTGTCATTCTGTATAAAAGACTAAACAGACAGAACTTTTGTCAGTTTCACTCCAACTTAAATTTGTAGTGAAACTCAACAGTTTCAAACCAAATTGTTACAAGGAATGGCAATGCTTCTACGGAGATATTGGCAGCCCCTGAAAGTAGTGGTGTTGGAATAAGCAATGTTGATGTTGTCAATCCCTCCCCCAAATAATAAAAACAGTAAAATAGTATGTTCACATGAAACTTTGTTTTAAAATGCTCATTTGGAATAAAACTAACACTACATAGCTGGAAGAACCGAGTTAAAATTCCCAGTGCAAACTGATGTTTGTGCAGCACAGAAACAGGAATAGTGGTATTTTTAACAGTCCTGTTCCTTTTTTAAAAAAGTTATATTTAAAAACACATTAGAAGATCCATGTTTAGAAGAAAAGGGCTACTGGTCTTTTAGAGGAACACTACCTTCATGTACTTAAGGGCCACCTGTGATGCCTACTGCCAAAGTGAAAACTGCAGACTCTCCATAAACCAGATTTCTGTCCTCCCCTTGGAAGCTGAGCCAAAATGACCAGGAGAGGGGAGAGATAGGGTAGGCATCAGCTAGTGATAAGAAGACATGCCTGCAGCTGCTTCAAGTGGCCACTGAAAAATTGTTGGTTCCAAGCCCTGCTGCATCATCACTTAGAAACATTGCAAATTGTTGGTACAAGACATGTCAGAAGAAGGAGGAAAAGACTATTTTCAAACCAGAGTAGCTAAAGATGATTGTAGACTGCTCTCCCAAAGGGTAAAACAATGGCAATTTTGTGAGGATATGTCCTTAGCTGGGCATCTTTGCAATATTACAGTTATTGGAACATGAGAATGAATACATAGCTGGAGATTAATTATGAATTGCCCATTAATTAATCAGTTCCTGTAGTGCAGCTTTTAAATATTATCCTTAATTTTTTTTTTACTTTTTCTTCACGGCTATAATAATAGTTACAGTTATTAAGTCAATAATAAAGACCCACCACTTGAGGAATATGTACTGACTAATTAAACTATTTTTCATTAAAATCTCAGGTGAATTGTAACAGGATATCTCAACAAGGGCCGATAGACAAGGAAGGGTCCCTCTATGTTTTAATTAGAAACATTATAGCCCTTAATAGGGCAGTCCTGCACCCTTCCTGACTTGAAAGAACTCCAAGGTTTCTCAAATCATCCTGGCAAAAGACTGGCAAAGTAGAACTCATTCCCTTCTCTCCTGTTTCCAAGCACTGGGAAGGAAGCAGTTTAGGCCATTTAAAATAGTTTATTCTTTCATTGGGCTGATGTTATGGAGAGGATACGGTAGAGTTTCAGATCAAGAGAAACACCATGACCTTCAGCATATCTCCTGCTTGATTCTCCCCAACTCCCTCTTCTCTTGTCTTCTCTTCTCTTTTCTTCTCTTCTCTTCTCTCTATGATGATTGACAAGAGAAGGTACAGCTACAGAGATTTGTAGAATTTAATTCCATATTAGATTTCTGCATTCTGGAGTTCTGTGAGCTCAGTGTGGAAATGGATCTGTGATCTTTTAGAAACCTCCTCAGGGAACGCTGTCTTAGAATCCATTTTGTCCATCTAGGCAGCCTGAAACTAAAATAGATTGTTAAAAAGACATACAGATCAGACTTAAAATAACACAAAAGGCCAAATAGAAGTCACTGAAATGTAACCATGACATCATCTGGATGCTGCTTTTCTAAGAATTAATGTGTGTGTGGGGGGGGGAATTCAGGAGAAAAAGAATAGCAAATGGTATCAGGTTTGCCATAAATGTATCGGTCCATCAATTATTAATTAACTGTGATTAAGGTTCCAAACTATTCATATAAAATTTTATAATGCATGGGTTATGTAATGTAAGAAATAAAAATGTATTGAAAAGTCCATCTTAGGGGTTCCTGCTACCTTAGATTAGTATTTGCATCTACTGGTAGTTTGTATAACAGGTTGTTTAAAGAAATAATTAAAATTTTATGTCAATTTGAATTAGAGGGATACTGAAGAAGAATGTATATTATTGCTTCAGTTTCCTCTAAGGCAGTGGGGGTTGGGACCCCTTTGGGAGTCGAATGACGGTTTCACAGGGGTCGCTTAAGACCATCGGAAAAGACAACTTTCCCATGGTGTTAGATTACTAGATAAACTTTGCAGCATCTCTGCGTGCTTTCGCCTTAATCCTTTCCTTTTTGAACGAAAGCTTCCGAAAACACTGATACACTCTGATATCTGCGCCATGCCTTTTGGTCAAGAACAAAGTGAGGAAAAGAACAAAGCAAGGGATGGTTCCTTCTTCTTCAGGCCCTCAGTGGCCTGTGAGCGGAGAGGGACAGAGGTGACTTTGAAAGAGTTCGGGCTACACTAGTAACTTCGTTTGCAAAGGGGAAGTTTTATTGGAAGATGACTGTTCGTCTCTATATGTCAGTGGAGATTCCCAGTCGCCTAGGTCAGGGTTATCCCAAAGGTGCTTTTTCAAGAGGCAACTGGACTTTCTTTGATTTTCCTTGAAGATGTTTTGCTT
>JANHGD010003399.1:198687-212729 GCA_027560375.1 Imantodes cenchoa
GGAACTGCAGGAAATAAATCCAATAGCATGGGTAAGCTAGCAATGGAAAGTTAATATATCTTCAACAGTTTGACATAATGAGTTTTTAAAGGACTGGGAGGAAACATAGTTCTTTTGTGAAGAACAGATCTGGTTCTCTGCATAAGTATAGATCTGCTATTAGGAACAAGTATTAGAAAATTAAAACAAATTAGACTCATACCTCTGTGGCTGCCGAACTGCCACCAAGATCGCGGGATACGAAGAGATTCACAATGGGCCTACTGATTCTCTGAGTGGCCAAAATTAATGCCAAAGGCCACCAGAAACCTAGCATCTTTTTTATCGTAGCATCTCCCTGCAGATAAAATGAGAAAAGTCAGTGTTGTTAAACCACAAATCCAGAGCACTGCTATTAGAGGAGCTAAAAAAAATATTTTACAAGTGCACAGACTGCGTCAAGAAAGAGATGAGAATTAGTATTAAAAAGCTCTTAAGAATATGAATAAAAAAGGAACTACAGATTCTTAAAAATATTCCCTATGGAAATACAGGAATATTACTGGACTAGGGCGTTAAAACCGTATTTAAGAATTTGCTAAAAAGTATTGTACTTTAGCTACAATTACGCAATGTGATACTTTAAAAAACATCTCATACATTTTTCTGCAAAGAAGCATCTTGGAAGATTAATTACTTTCATTGCCTCACTATTGGTTCTGCATTTCTTTTAGTTCTATGCTCATTTCCTTGGCTTATTGCTGATTTGTATCTTATGCCTTAGTATTGACACAAATAAGAATGAGGCAAAAAACATCAGAAATAGGACCACAAGAAATACTTTGGTTTTAGAGATATTTAGGAGAAGAAGCAACAATGATATAGAATGAGCAAGTGGCATTGTATACATCAAGCCTGACATATGCTGCTGAAACTAGAAAAGAATAAGTTACATTGAAGCCAATATATTTTATTGCCTAGCTATGAGTATGTAACTATAGTAGTCTTGTACTCAACAAAAACCCACAGGCACCTTTATAGGAATTTTCCAAAATATAATTGATCTCTTACCTATTACTATACATTTTTACACTGGATTATTTTTCTCATATTTTTCAAACCTATCAAATAGCAAAATACCAATTAAATTTAAGGAACATCTTTTTAAAAGCATCCTTTGGTCGCTAACAGGAAATACTAGAAAGAGTTTTCTCATTTAAAAAAAATCAACATTACAGTAGTCGATCTCTGTAATATAATTTAAAAAAAAAATCTGAAGCAGCATTACTGGAGTTTGAACTATAAACCTATAATACAAATGGATGTATTGAATGCAATTATACAGGTAACATATTCATATATCCAAACTTACTCCCATCTCTGGCCCGCTGTGGTCAGGAATAGTATCATGAATGTTTCTGTAATAACCCAGGCATAACGTGGTGCATCGGACAAGTGCTCCCATGTACAAAGACAGGATTGGGATGAGGAGTGGCTCTCGGCATTCCAAGTGACTGTGTAGTAAAATAGCCACAAAAACCACCTATCCAGGAAAAAAAAGAGGAGGAAGACTAGTTAGGAACAGCTAAGACAGTCAGAAGGCTAAGTCACTTGGGGCATCATTTTCCAAACATGAGATTTGTCTTCATTACTGTTCAGGAATATATCCTCTGAAACTGCTAAATGCAGACGGTATATATTGGTTTTTTACCTTTATAAGAAATAACAAAGAACAGAACTTAATGATTTCTATTACATGCATAGCACATTAATTTGAGAAATTGCTCCTTTTTATTATATAGATGTATTTGAAAATCCTGCAAGTCCCTTGGACTGCAAGGCGATCAAACCGGTCAGTCCTAGAAGAGATCAATCCTGACTGCTCTTTAGAAAGCCAGATCCTGAAGATGAAACTCAAATACTTTGGCCACGTAATGAGAAAGAAGGACTCACTGGAGAAGAGCCTAATACTGGGAAAGACTGAGGGCAAAAGAAGAAATGGATGACAGAGAATGAGGTGGCTGGATAGAGTCACTGAAGCAGTAGGCATGAGCTTAAAGGGATTCCAGAGGATGGCAGAGAACAGGAAGGCCTGGAGGAACATTGTCTATGGGGTCGCAATGGGTTGGACAATGGGTCCGCAATGGGTCACAACTAACAACAACAACAATTTGAAAATCAGAGATGTCCCCACCCTCTCAATTGTGGTCAAAGGAACCAATATTTTAATTAAAGAAGATATGGCCAACATTTTTATCAAGAAGCTGTAGGTGTAGACATGATTGGAAAAATTAAAGGTAATAGCACTGAAAAAATGGCAAAAAGAACCATTTTTGTGCTTACAACTGTTGCAGCATCCCCACAATTATGTGATCAATATTCAAGTGTTTGGCAACTGGAATGTATTTACAACAATTGTAGTGTCCCGGGATTATGTGATCACCATTTGTGACCTTCCAATGGCTTCTGCCAAGCAAAGTCAATGGGGGAAGCTGGGTTCTCTTAATGACTGCGTGATTCATTTAACAACTGCAGTGATTTGTTTAACAACCATGGCAAAAAAGATTGTTAAATTGGGGACACAACAAACTTAACTGCCTTGCTTAGCAAAGAAAATTCTGGACTCAAGTGTAGATGTAAGTGGAGGATTACCTACATTTTAAATAATTGATGGTCTTTTTAAAAAATCCTGAAAAATATATGGTGGGAAATAATATAGTGCTGGTGAAATAAGAACAACCAATAATTGGAGGTGGGGCGAGAGGGATAACAAGGAAACAGTTGCATTGATATAGATCTCATCTACTTCCATGCATGATTTATAATGCTATACTCATTAAAGATACTTGAAAACACATAATGTGAGATAAATGGCAAGAGCAGCAAAGTTTTAAATAACTATGCAATCTGATTGAAGGATTAGCTCAACAATCTTTGTAACATTTCTGCAAGACAGGTTATCTCAATATTGTTGATGAATGGCTGAACTGAGAGAGTTCTGCTTAATTAAATGAATTAATGATTTCATTATGACTACACTATATTGATATTTAAAAGGCATATTGGGTTTTATATGATCTGTAGACAAACCAGAGTACATGCAGTACATTATGCAACAGAACACATATTTTTATACAAAGAGTTAATTTAAACCTGAATTTTGGGTTCATTTTGTAGTAGTCTGCTTATCTGTGTGAGTCAAGATACTTCTGATTATTTTCATAGGATTTTCAGGGAAGTAAAAATACAACATATTATACAAATAATCATAACACAGATGAAAACTAGAGTTAATTGTTTCCCCAACAGTTTTAGCAACTGTGATTAAAAGCTAAAGAATGGAACTAGAATAATCAATGTCCCTTTCCTTTCCATCTGATGGCATACCCTTTATATTTAGTATAATTATTTTAATTGAAAGGAGCAACTCTTCAAATAAATGTAACCAATGAAGTAAGTTTGGATTATTCTCTTGAGAAAACTTTGCAATTCACAGCTAATGCATGTGAATCTTGATACATTCCGCATATCTCTAAAGAAAGAAAAAAATAACATCCATGTGGGCTAATTAGTGAATTACTGAATTAATGTCTTTAATGAGAGTGATTACGATTTAATGGAATATTTAAGCAAATATACTGTAGTCTGTTACATTTCTATCCACTTAGTTTTATATATTGCTTAGTATGCATTGAAAGCATTAATTGAGCTGAAAGATCATGTTAAGATCTTTCTTAACCTGTTAAGAAAACCTGTTAAATTGGAGTATTGGGCAAAGAAACAAAAATGAAGTGCACTAAAGATCAATGGTTAAAACAGAAATTTTGAGGTAATCATATTCAGGATGTGATAATTTGTAGGTTTTTGCCGCAAAACTGTGGTGCAATTGAAAACTAACAGAGAAAATCTCTCTGGGTTGCCTTTCCGATCCAAAAAATATTGTGTGATTAGTCTGAGAGAACAGTAGGGAAAAAATAAAGGTTGAATTATAGTATTAGTTTAAATACAGTCAAAAGTATATTTAACGGCATCCATTTTAGCACCATCTAACAGATGAGTCATTAATGGCTATTATGATACAATCAGAAAAGAGCTAAGCAACAACACTGTAATTATAACATTATAGTATAATAGTACATGCTGATGACAAACAT
Source organism: Imantodes cenchoa (assembly GCA_027560375.1). Classification (NCBI taxonomy): domain Eukaryota; kingdom Metazoa; phylum Chordata; class Lepidosauria; order Squamata; family Dipsadidae; genus Imantodes; species Imantodes cenchoa. The sequence continues at coordinate 202,821 of JANHGD010003399.1, forward strand.
AGAGATCAGTAACATTATGTATATTTGTGCGTGCATTGTGTGTGTGTGTGTGTATCTAGTCTTTGATAAATATAGCAGTGCCCAGTGACAGCAACATCAGGAAAAAGGATTATAAGAAACTGGAGAAGTACCAAGTCCCGAAGGAGGAATTGGAAAAGTAAAGGCCAAAATGGTCCCATTCGTGATAGCAGCACCCGGGTCTGTGATTCCTAAGTTGGGAGAGCGGCTACAATAAATTTCAGGAAGACATCTGAAGTCTCTGTCCAGAAGATTGCAGTCCAAGGAACAGCTAAAATCCTGGGCAGAACCCTCAAACTTCCAAGGCCTCTGGACCACCCTTAAGGGTGAGAAGTGATTGTGTTTCAATATTAGCTTTTTATTGCCAATGTCCAGGAACTGGCAGCCCAGAATGTTCACCATCAATTCATGCATGTTCAAACATATAAATTAAGAAACACTTTTCAAACATGGAAATGGTATTCATTTAACTGGACACTTCCCAACTAGTTGGGAAGAACTAGTTGTAAGTTGAACAAATTATTACCTGAGCAATGACATCTGAAATGGAGGCACATCCAACCAGAAAGCTGTATTTGTGTTTCAGAAGAATGCCTGCATGTGTCCAAGCCTGACAAAAAGGAAGAAAAATGTATCATCAATCGGGATGACTTCTAATTCTGGAATACCAGTAAAATGACTACAGATTGCACAACCACAATATTCCACAATGGTGGAATGGTTTTGGAACAAACACTAAAAGCCATCATTTCTTTTTCTTCTCACAAAGGTATGAATCTCATTCTATTGTGCATTAAGATAGGAAAATGCTTTCTAGCAGATTAACATCCCTTGAACTCCACATGTTTGATTACAATTGCTATCCTCCCTAGCATGATCACTAGTCAGGAATTACAAAGCTTACACACCATCATTATCTGGGAAAGATTATGGCAGTTTTCACAAGCATACAAATAAGTCAACTGCAAAATGAACTACGAATACAGGCTTATTTTAAGCATTAGTATCAAGTTATTTATAGTTATTTGATTACTGTTTGGGACATGAGCTAACTTTTTAAACTGACTGGGAGAGTGGACATTTGTTGAATTACAGTCAAAGAATGTGACCAGAGTAACTGGAGAGAGTTAACTTCTGAAAATTACAATAAACTGATGGACAGTGAATGTAAACAGCACCTGTTAAAGCAAAATGTCCGTTAAATTCAAACAGAATTTTACATATGCAGACACCTACAGTGAACAGACAGATTTTCACCACTGTATCTGAAGCCCATTCAAGTAAGATCCATTAAAACAAGAGTTTATGTAATAATTATTTGTGAAATAAATGAGAGATAGTGAGGCAGTTATCTTTGTTTAAAGAAAAAAGGCTTTTATAGAAGTCTCTGGAGAGGCTGAGCTTGTACTTAAAAGGGCAAGAAGATAGAACAAATTTAATTTCATGGAACAAACTATAGAACCTAAATAAACCAAAGCCGTAAAAAAAACCCACCCACTATCTATTTTAAATGCTCTCCAAGAACAAGACAGCAATCTCTTTCGCAGACTCACCATGGCATCCATGAAAGGAAAAGCTGCAAGATAAAGGAAGGCCTTGCGTGTTTTACTTCCCACAGAATCATCAACATGATGCAACTTGTTAATGATGTAGTATCCCAGATCACTGTATGCTGCAGGGGGGAAAAACAATAGTAGTAGTAATGGGAATACTACTGAGTAACAATAATAAGTAACAATAGCAGTGATATTCAACAGTTTGGTATTTTAAGACAAAGACAAAAACAAAAACAGGAGTAATTTTCCACCGGAGATGCTGACAGTTTTTATGGATAAAATCTCATTGCTTAGTAAATCGCCAAAGTCTGTTACAATAGAAAAACACACACCCCAAAATAAGAGAGCAACCGTTTTTCTTCCAGGAATTGGAAATGATTGAAGGAAAATAAGAGTTGTTGAATGAAGTAGTTTTATGCTCCTTTCCCTGGTACAATTGTGTATTAAGGCTCTTGATTAAAAGCAAATAAAATATTATCACAGGTAATTATTTAGAAACACTATACTAATGATACACAAGCATCTTATTTAAACCAATTCTTTTAAAATACACTATCTGCTACCAGATAAATCAAAATAAACCTATTTTGATTCCTAGAAGATTTATTTACTCACGATAAGATACTTTTATTGCTCAGAATCTTCTTTTGTATCACCCCTGTGTCTTCTTGTTTTATCATCAATTCTATCTCAGAATGAGTCACCATTATAACTGTCCATAACAATTCATTCTTCACTACCAATTCAGGATGCTAGTCAGCTGATGTGTCTTCTTCATTTATTTTTACTCAGCTCTTTCAGTCTTCTCCCTGTCTCCTCTCATGGTTTTGGGTTTGCTCACTTGCCCACCCCTCGCCTCCAGCTATGCAGTCCAGTTCCTAACAGGCCATAGGCCAGTACTGGGGTTTGGGGACTCCTCCTCTAAGCTATTACTGTTCTTACGGTAAAAGCATTTTGTTATTCTTTTAAGAAACATACTTATGAAACCAAAAGAGATTCAGGGTTAAGTCAGAAAATTACACTGAATCCAGTGGACCAATTTTCTCCGCTTTCAATATTCAACATATTAGTTGCTCTCAAAGATCTTATCAAGGAACTGAGTACTGAATTTATTTATACTGACAAATGTCCTCACATGATTCTGATTACATTCTCTAACCAACTGTTGGTATTTACTGTTTTGAAAAACAATGATCTCATACTAGCATGATGAAAGCTACCACATCAAAAGTGGCACACCACCTCAATGCTTCATCAGTTAATCTTATCACACTAGTATAATTTGAGGAAATACATGACATGGTTAAAAATGTTATCGCTCATATAGAACAGATGCTCAATTTTATCTTTTATGTTTAATTGTTGAAGCTTTAGTTAGTTTTTCTTTACTTTTATGTAGACTGGAGCAAATGCACCAAGACAAATTCTTTGTGGTATCCAATCACATTTGGCCAATAAAGAATTCTATTCTATTCTATTCTAATTCTAATTCTAATTCTAATTCTATTCTATTGTTTTTAATTTCTTAAACCTGTAAGTGACCTTGAGGTTTTGCCTTACCTTAATAGCAGTCTAAAATGGTTTCACATTAATAAATGCTATTGCAAAATGTGTGCAAAAAAGAGAGAACAGCACTTCATTCTTTCTACTGTGACACTTAGCAGTATCCAGTGTTGGATACTGGAGCCCTTCATTTCAAATGTTTAATGCCAGTTTTTATGCATTCCATCTGAATCTCTTCTGACTTCCCTCTACCCATACATAAACTATTATTACAAAAAGAAGATTACAATAAACTGTAACCCATTGCTGCAAGAATTTTAGTTAGCGCTTACTCTATGCCAAAATATCACTAAGTTTTTCAATATTTCTATTTCAATCTTATTTAAATAACTGGTCAGAAATAAGGGATAGGAGTAAACCTGGAACCCAAATAAGATATATTTTGTTATCGGTGACATCATGAGGATGCCTTCTGCTAAGAGATCTAGCTTTGATCAAAATTTGAAGAGTAAGGGAGGGAAATTCTAGTTCTGGCAAAATTATAATGGACAAATGCCTATGAATGAACAAAAATAAATTAGGCGTCAGCCAATCATTTTAGCAGAGGTGCTATTTCAATAAAAACTATGAAGCAAACTTACCTATCAAGGTATGAAACACTGCAGCCACAGCACCAGCTACAACCATACACAAAACTGCTTTGGTTCTGTCTCTCTTACTGTTGACAAAAACCAGACCCACATTTTTGAAATCACTCATTGGTCCTGTGAAAAACTTCATGAGGGAGTATGCCAAGCCATAGCTGGCCAGCATTTCCACAGCATCTTCCTTAACAGCTGCAATACCTCTATTCAAGGCCTAAACAGATACAAGAAAATAGAAAGGAAATTAACATATGCAAAATATTACTAAACATGACTACTAATTTTTAATCAAATAAAGTAAAAAAGTCCCATACATTATTTTATGTAGCTCAGAAAAGGGACTGTTTCCACATAAAATTTTTGTGCATTTCTATTTCTTTATTCATAAAATTTAAAAAGGAGCCCAAGTAACTTCCATTTGTAATCCTCCTGTTTTCTTACCACAGAAGTCAGCAATATGGAGACCATAGGTAACATAGCACCTATTGCTCCAAAAAAATACAACCATAATATTCAGTCACATGAATATAGCAAAATTGCACATGGAACCACATGAAATTTCAGTTCTCACATGAGATTTTAGAAGCTTTACTTTGGCAGGTATCCTTGTATATTGTATCCTATACCTGGTGCTATGCTTAGTTTGCACTGTTTTAATTTCTGAAATTAAAGAGTTATATATGTAGACAGTGAGAGATATAACCTTGATGCAAATACAGATAGTCCTTGACTTACAACATTTAGTGATCGTTCAAAGATACAACAACACTGAAAAAGTGACTTATGATTATTTTTCATATTATATGACCATTGCAGCATCCTCTTGGTCATGTGATCAAACTTTGGATGTTTAGAAATGGTTCATATTTATGATGATTGTAGTATCCCGGGGTCATGTGATCACCTTTTGCAACCTTCAGATAAGCAAAGTCAATGGGATATCCAGATTCACTTGACAAGCAAGTTACTAATTTAACAAGAGCAATGATTCACTTAACAACTGCGGCAAGAAAGGTCGTAAAATGGTGCAAAACTCACTTAACAAATGTCTCACCTAGCAACAGAAATTTTGGGCTCAATTGTGGTCATAAGTCGAGGACTACCTGTATGCAAGAAACCTACATAGGCAAAGGAGCCTGGTGCATTCTTTAACCTTGCAAAACAAGGTAACATTGGGAAATGCACTTCAGGTAAACTAAACACTTCCCTGAATCAGTGGGTTATAAGGAGAGAAGATGCAGCAGCATAATCAGACTTGCGGAAAATGTTAATATAGCCCATCTCAAGAAAGTGTTCAGCTAATTTGATTTCCGCTTCCCCCCAAAAGAAAATATATCTCAACGTACAAAGTGAGGAAAACTAACCTATTCATAGAAATAGGTTACATTTTTCCCACTCTAAAATGTTCATGAAAAACGAATGTATACCAACTAAACTTTATTTATTAAACATATATATTAAACAAACTTCTTTTACGTGTCAGTTTCCCCGAGTTTCAATAGTGAAAATGCATTAATATTGCTTTATTCCATTACATGCTCTACATGTTAATAAACAAAATATAAACCATTCAGTATCCTTTTATTCACAAGTGCGCTGTTTGTTTCCACCCACATATAACCATTTTTTCCTGGCTTGCTTGCTTTAAAACAAAATCACTGGGTTCACCCAGGAGCATTTATCTCCCTTGTATTTTCTATTTGTGTGCTGAATTTCTGCTTGTCTGACTTTTAAGATAAAAAGATTTAAAGACCATTTCCCTGTTGTCTGTTCTAAAGTTCTCTTGATGTTCCTTTATACATCTGTATATACTGTACCTACATTTGATTAGTACAGTCTTTTCCATCCTTCCATAAATGTGATTCAGTGTCCAAGCACATAGAAAGAAAGTGAATTTATTACTAGCAAGCTGGCACTCTGACACTGTTCATCTGACATAATATTCTTGCTCTCTGATTGCCCAGATAAAAGAATGATTTAAGAACAGGATTTAGAGCATCAAAGCACACAGAGAAAATGACTGACTCCTCACATAGTATTTTGCCAGCAGCTGCAGGAAAAGAGTCATACTGTAGCATGGTAGAGAGGTGGATAACTCATGATGCAATGGAAGAAAATAACAAGTGTTAATTTGGCCATGACTCTACAATGACCGCAGAAGCCTTCGTGTAGAAAGTGTTCCTTTCACCTCTGGCTGCCCTGAGCTTCAAACCATTAGTTTGAAAAAGCAAACCTTTAGCAAGAATGTATTTTCAGGTGAAGGGAAGATTATTGCTTGATGATTTTCTGGGGCATTTAGGGATGAAAAGTGTTTAAGGGGAAAGTAAATTATGCAGTGTATAATTCTCCTCCCCAACTTAAGGTACATTAAGCGACACAAATTTGTATAATTCAATTTGCTTCAGAAAGTTTGAGTCATGTAGAATAAGCACTTTTTCAATTCAGCACAAAATTAAAACTTCTGAAACTCATTGTTACAAAATTTGGCGATAGGTCATAAGCTTAAACAGCTATATAAATTCATGGTAACTATAGGTTTCAGAAGGTACATTAACCACAGCAGCTAAATGGAACCTCTATGTTCACAAAGAGCAATGATTAAATACCCTGTTTCCCCCAAAATAAGACATCCCCTCATAATAAGCCCAATCGGGCTTTTGAGTGCATGGCAATAAGGCCAAGTGCTTATTTCAGGGTTCAAAAAAATGTAAGATGAGGGTCTTATTTTCGGGGAAACACGGTAGCATTTTTTAAACAACTGAAGAAAGCTTCAATGAAATCACATCAGACTCCTAGAACTTTGCCTCTTTTCTTGTAAAACACATACCCAGCTGTTTCTTCATGCTTATATCCATAATATGAGGATCCAGAGGTTTCTTCACTACTTAAATTTTACAACATCTACAGCATGGCCAGATTATCACCCCGACCTACATCATAAGTAGAGCATGAAAACATTCTCGTTAAGGGGCTCCCTAAAGAATACAGGGATTTCTTTAGGGCAAAGGTTTGCAGTGCTTTCCAGTTGGAGGGGAAGAGAATTTATGTGCGGAATCCTTGCTTCTCCCTCCCCTCCACTCCAGTGTGGGTACAAGTGGAAATGGCAATCCGATTCTAATGCTCTAAATTTGCCCGGCAGAAATGAGGACTCTCCGGCATGTGTACATGGAGGGGAAGGAAGGAGAGCTAATTTAGTCCATTAAATTATATTCCAAGTTGCATTGCTCATTTTGCTGAGAACCCTGCTCTTTTTCCCCATAAAGGAAAAGATAGGGAGTGATGGTTTCTTGTCTCATCCTGCCTTGTAATCTAAAGTTGTCAGAGGATATAGATTTTTGATGAGAAGCAGAACATCCTTAACATCATCTGTCTGTACTGCCCTGGGAAGCTGAGGCACAAAACTACAGTACATCCAATTCTTTTTCTATTAGGAGCCTTTTGACACAATTTTATCTCAAACCACTTCATGCCATAAAGAGAAACAAAAGACAGCTATACAGTATTTATCCTTGTTGTCTATAAGCTGGGAGAGGGCTTGTGAGGAGTCAGTCCTTCCATACTAAGGAGAAGAAAGCAAGGAAGTTCTGAAATCAGTAAGTGACTTTCTTTTCCTGATATGGTCTTCAGTCGTGGTGGCGCAGTGGTTAGGATGTAGTATTGCAGGTTAATTTTGCCGACTGCCAGGAGTTCAATCATGACCAGCTCAAGATTGACTTAGTCTTTCATTCTTCTCAGGCTGGACCCAGGACCCAGACTGTTGAGACTGATATCAATCTTAGCTATCAGGAATTTGTTCAATAGAGGTGAGGCTGTTTGCCTTATGCCATCAAATTCCTATAAAATCCCACATAGTCATCTCATGACAAATCCATTAAGCAAAAATAGATCAGTTTAACCAACACCAAAGTCTTATTTACCCATCCATAGGGTTATCCTACTGGCTAGTGAACCCTTATTAAATTAGGATGTATATTTAAATATCCAGTATGCACAACTGCTTTTCACTTTTTTTAAAAAAAATAGGAAAACATTTATGATTATTTTGGGAGATAAACATTTATGATTATTTGGGGAAATAAAACATTGAGGCTTGGTTGTACAAAATGGAGAAGATATGCTTCATGTTCCAGCTTTACAGGAAATACTTTCCTACCAATCTTGTGTTGATTCTGTTAATATTTTTCTCCTTATTTATTTATTTTGCAAAAAAGCATTTATTTTGGGAAAAAAACTGCAAAGGGCACTTTGCTGAGACTATTTTATAAGATAAATTACAAAGTGGCCTCTAATTACTATTCTCCTCTCACCTTCCTTTTTCTATTCTTCAGCAGATAGAATAATTCTATAGAAAATAATATCCTAAGGAAAATGTATGAACTGACAGATGAACAGAGGACCGTGAACACCTTCAGTCATGGTCCACAGCACATTCAAACCACAGAAGTCAAACATTTCTCAAGTATAAAAATTATAGGCAGCTCAATTCGACAGTCCAACTCGGTGAAAAAATTGGAACTTGAGCTAAATTATATCCAGCATCTAAAAGATGACATTGAAGTCAGTTTCATGAAATCAACAGCATAGCTTTCTTACAAAGAGCACAAGACATCAGTTCGAGAACATCCATTAAGTCTGATGCATACAGGGATTTTTACTGTCATTTCCCCCCATAAAATGAAAATAATTGGAGCTTCCCACAGGAAATACATAAATGCGATAGGAAGTTTTTATACATGGAATGTATGCACACAGATTGGACAATGACTAAGATATGGCTGTGAAGTAGTCACTCGTTGCTATGTCCCTGGTCTGCAAGCAGTTTTCAAAGAAAGTTATTTTAATGGGTACAGTATATAGGGGCATTTTACGAGGTATGGATTTCAACTCCCAAAATTCCCATGCATGGCAAATTGTGCATAGGAACTTCAAAAATAAATCAAATTTCTTTCAGAAGTTGTTTCAGCTAGCCCAATGTTATCTTCATTTGTTTGCTGCTAGTCCATAAGATATGAAACAGAAATTTTGCCAAAGGTAACAAGGATTGAACTTGGGTCCTTTAATTTTTTGGGGGTGTAGTAGGGACAGTATAGAGTTGGAAGCACTTGGATGTTTACATTCTGGAATAACGCTGATTCAAAATAGAACCACTTATGTTCTGAATTTACTCGTTTCTTTTTTCCCCAGTTGTGGAAAGTTTACCATTTGGAGAGATTTTCCACATACAAGAAGGTATGAAAGATCCATTGTATGGTGCAAGGTCCATTACATTCATAGTGTTGTGGTCCACCAACAGTTTGTGGAGTTGGCAGCAAAGTCGGACAGCGAGGAGGCCGGGGAGGAATACAGGCTAGGCCTGGAGTTTGGAGAAGACTCAGTGCCAGAGGCAGAGATCTAGCCCGGGCCATCTGGGAGGTCTGTGCTGACTCAAGAGCCTCCAGAGGCTGACATGAGTGAGGTAGAGGAACATGGGGAGCCTGTTTCCAATGCGCGCACGCACAGAGCTGCCAGAAGGCACGAAAACAGTTATAGAGGAAAAGGACTACTCGGGAATAAGGCTTGGAGATGATTTGCCTCTTCCATAGGCTATAAAAGTGGAGCAAACGGATGTGCTTGTTGCAGGAAGCAACTTGGTTCAATTTGTGTCTCAGTATTTCGGTTCTGACGCCGTGTTTCTGTTTGGCCTTGCAAAGCTCCTTGCCAATGAGGTCTTTGGCAGCATGTCAAGCGAGATAAAGGTTGGTGATATCAGCCTTCTTCTGAAAGACTTCTGTCGGACTCATTAACATGGTTTGGGTCTTATTATAGCTGGAAATGAACATAATTCACAGCCGTTAAAATAAAAAGAGGTTTTTGGGACTCGGTTTGTGCTTTATTATTTATCAGGAAGCCTAGGTCAGAACAGATAACTCGAGGACTACCTGTATTCCCAGCTTCCACTATTCACTTTGACTTTGGAGATATTCATCTACCCAGCAGCATTTTGCATGACTTGGTTCACTTGGGCAGCTATAGAAATCAAATAAATAAACAAACCTCTGCCTTTGTACCACAGCCTTCCATACACTCTCTATGACAGGTGTCACTTTTCAACTGCTTCTTTTATCAAAACATTAAGGTGACTGTCAGCTACCATGCTGCTTGCTTGTTATCGGCTGCCATAGAAACGGGAGGAGGGGGGAGGCTTAGGT
>JANHGD010003399.1:330942-342299 GCA_027560375.1 Imantodes cenchoa
TACTGCCATAATGTACATTTCTCCAATTCTTTGCTATTTCTATGGGTCAGGCACACATGCACAGAAATACACAGCAATATCATGTATATCATCTGTACTGTTTGCTGCTTGCTGTGAGGCAAATTTCTGGGAGGCAGAGGCAGAATTTTTTACCCTTGTTTTCCTCCCCCAAAACTAAGGTGCGTTTATACTCCAGTGTGTCTTATACTCCAAAAAACACAGTAATTTGATTGAATGTCCATGCTAAAAACAAAAGGTAAAACATTAGACTCCTGTATAGGAAATATTTGTCTGTTCTTTAAATGACATATTACTTTTTGAGTGGATTCATCTTTAACTATACTAGAAAACATTCCCCTTCTAACTCCACACCCATCCGCCCCATTATCCTTATATCTTCTGCCTCCAAGTTTAAAAAGACAGATGAAGCTCCATTAAATGTCAGCATGGTTTGCTGACTATCGTGTTTGAACAGCAACTTCCTTCTTTCAGATCCCTGTTCATCTTTTAAAAAAAACCATTGCAGTTGCTAATTTGTTGGCAATACTGAAAATATATAAAAAACGAACAATTTCATATTATTTTAATTTACCCTTGGTTTTCACATCTTCATTTGTTTTCTCTGTACTGAATATTAGCTTCTTTTTATTATAAATCAGAATGGTTTTACTAATCCCCTTTTGTGACCTTCTGACAAGCAAAGTCAATGGGGAAGCCAGATTCACTTAACAACAGTGTTACACATTTAATAACTGCAGTGATTCACTTAACATATGTGGCAGGAAAGGTAATACAATGGGGAAAAACTCACTTAACAAGTATCTCACTCAGCAAGAGAAATTTTGGGTTCAATTGTGGTCATAAGTCGAGGACTACTTGTATATTACTCTGTGAATATGTTCTGTTCTCACAAGGACATGGTGCCCAATCTTTCATTTTAAATATTAAACTATACTGAGGTTCAGTGATTTACAAATGTCTTTCAAAGATGCAAGAGAAGCAGCAAATAATTAAAGTCTACTATAAAATCAGAATGATTAAACAATATAAAACAAAATTTAGATCATAAAATGTGCTCCGATATGGTGCAAAATGGCTACATGCATGATGTAATTCCACAAAAGTACAGCCTTATTTTGGGGCACGCTGGACTATAGTTCCATCACTTTCCTCCAGAACTGACTTTTGGTGCAAGATAACAGGAACTGTATCCAAATGCTTCTCAATGGCTGCAAGCTGGAAACCCTATTGTAGAAAATGGCTTTAGGCACAGAAATCAGATGACCTAATGCGTTGGGCAGTGAATATTAGTTTGAGGGGATCTGGATAATACTCCAGAAAAAATGAAAGTCTGACTATGCTTGCACAAAACGTATTTGGCTCACTGCACTGTGGTCCACCCGATACAGTGGTCTGGATTGGAATGATTCACTGAACTATTACAAACTAACCACATGGTCTGGATTCCTACAATATACTGGGCCAAATTGTGCTTAGCTAATTTGTGTGCTCTATACGAAGACTACCTTTCAGTAAGTAAAGCTGGGACCTCAGTAACTGTGCAACACTTTCAATAATCATTAACAAATACAAGCCATGGAATAATGCAAGCTGTAGAATTATACAAATATAGCTTTACAATCATAGCTCTCTATTATGCTTACTGATATACATACTATATAGAAATAAATTTGTTAAAAAGACAACATGGCAATTTTGCAAAAGCAATTTGGCTGATTAAAGTCCACAGGCTCTAAAAGTTTGTTACAACAATACAAACTATTAGCTACTTGACTGAGAAAATGATTAGATGCACTGTACAATAAGAATGTGACATGATTTTTGCTTTTATATTGTACAATAAATGATCAGGGTATTTTTTTGGTAAATTAAGTAATCTGAAATAATTTTTTAATGTTTCTGAAGGAACTGATAGAGAGAACAACTTTTGTGCAATGGCTTACATTCCAATGACTGAGTTCAGAAAATATTGTATAGCTCTTCTGATGTGTAGAAGTAAGCACAAATAACATAAAGTGGTCAGCTTGTTTTCAGATTTACTGTAATCTGTTACTCTGTGCACTGTAGTTTGTAATTTATCACACCAAGCTAAAAAATAAACAAATTTTTAGTTTAGTGTTGTATATAAGCAGACATAGCTCTTTCTCTCTAATATCTATAGACTTTTGAGTGTTCCAGTGTTACAATTTATACATGTACGTATTTTACATTATAGTTTGGTGAATTCTTTAGATAAATTGTGAGATAAAGAAGACGTGGAAAGCTCTTTTTATTAAAGATCTTTCAATTACTTCTGTCTTAGAATGACAGCTTACTTACCAGAGGTCAAGGAATTATTATGATTGTTAAAATTGTGGCACTTTTATCTCTAATACAAATGGATTTTAACACAAATACACAATCTTGTGTCAATTGACATTATAATAACCAGGTTATACCATAAACTAGAGCTTTCAGCATATTGATAGTGAGAACTTCACTTTGAAATACATGATCTCATCATTTATTCCTCAAAGATTAAAAAAATGGGGTGTGGATTCAACTGAAAGATAGCCTGGCCAACAACTGTTTCATACATATTTTTATTTAGCAGAGATACTTCTCAAATACAGCATAACCATTCATCTGAACAAATTTATTCAGAAGAATTTGAGGTGGAAATATATGTCTGCCTCAAGTAGTCATATCTTAACAACAGGAATGTGATAATGACGGTCATCTTCAGTTAGAAGGAGGACCTCATTCCAATCCCTCTGATATTCATCTGTGTATGTTTCTAGGAAATCTTTGGTATTAATCTTACACAACCTATAAACTATTATTTTTACTTCAAGAGAATGCTCGAGAAGAAATAGATCAATCTGTGGAAGAGAAAAAGAGAAACTCACAATATAGAAAAGACAAGTTATAATGTACAATTCATGTAAATTAATTCATAATTAAGATGGGCAATTTGGTTATTCCCCCACCCCCCCCTTAATGTGTATATCTTCGCTTCTGATGCACATGAGCCCATAAAACATGTTGATTCAGGAAGGAAGTACAGTAATTCATTTCCCTCTGAACCATACCAAACCCCTCCCATTTCAAGCAATATAGTCTTCAAACTAGATCAATTAAAATTTGCACTAATTCAGACATTTAAAAGCAATAAAAATGTGACAAAATATACAAGCCGAGAGCTCTGAGAAAAAAAGGTATGGCCAATCAAGTTAATATATTTGTGACATATCAGGTATTTTATTTCTAAAATTAATGGGCACTTTAATCCACTTCCATTCCACAGACACACACAAAGTGAACTAAATGTGGCAAAAGGTAAAAGCAGCTTAGAAGAATTCCCCATATAATAGAATTAAGGCAAATATATGTGTCCTGGGATGATGATGTAGGATCCAATCTGGGTCGGTCATCGGGACCAGAGGTTTTGTCTTCTAAGCTTTCCGACTCGTGTGCTGTTCTGTGAGTGGTATTTATATGGTGCCTGTTGTATATGGCTTTTTAGATGTTGATTGGGGTGTCTTGATGACTGGTTATTAAGTCATTGGCTGTCCAGCCCTCACCTTATAAAAGTACTTGATAAGCCTGTTTCACGGGCTTCAATCACTTCCCTGGCACTTTTTGTGCCTGCTCGGCCAACAATCTTAGTAACTGTAAAATTGAACGTCCAAGTTCCTTGAAGATGGGCTCCAGCATGAATCCAAAAGCTCAGAAGACAGAACCTCTGGTCCCAGTTACTGACCCAGATTGGATCCTACAACTTTTATGCTTTTGGGAAACATAAAGTCATAGAAAATAAAAAAGCCTGTCTCTGGTATCATAAAAAAACAAAAACAAAATTGGAGTGTGATCAGATTCAGCCCCTTCCATAACTTTTTCCTACTATTTGAAAAATACAAATAAAGAAAACTTGCAAAATAAGCAGAAACAGAAAACAGATTGCTTATTAACCCCCTTGATTTAAAAATACTGCATAAAATCTTAGCCTAAGGCTAATTTTCTTGCTCTGGACAGCATAGAAGTAAATCAGTTTAAGCCTTCTAAGTTCTTTTTTAATGCCAACATTTATTACATTTTGTTTTGCACTTACCTGATCAAGACCTCTTCTGTCTCCTATTGAGTTCAGATGATTCATCATATAACTTAAAGGGTCCAAAGAAGTATCCCGTCTAAAAAGGTCACTAAAAAAGTTTGGAATGCATTCCTGGTTACTGGCCAAGCGTTCATAAGCTTCTATTACTTGATAGAGCATGAGGAATTTTATGGCCTCATACAACTTATGCTCCATGCTTCCACCAGTAAAAAGAGCATTGCAAAAATTCTGTCTTTGAGCTTGTTCTTTAATACCACTGATTTCCATCCACTACAAAAGAGAATAGGACGAGAGAAAATTAGCTCATCAGATCTATGGGAACAGTTGTTTTATTTTGGTGAAAATATTTTTGGTATCTTATCTACTCACAGGAAAATGGATCTTCATAAAAGAGGTAGGCACTACTAGGTTGAGGCACCTGTAAGAACTAAGCTGGAGGAAAGAACTTGCAGAAGAAAAAAACAACAACCCTAGGACAGCTGAGTGAGGACTGAGGAAGTTGACTGATTATTTTGGAAAGGGGGAATAACAAAAATGGAGAGAAAAAGAATGGAGTATGATATCTAGAAAGAGAAAATGAATGAATCGCTGGTATTCTAAATACAAATATTCCACCATTTCATGGAGTGGTTGACAGCTATGAAAGATGCTATATATAAAGCTGTCAATTCATTAAATAATATGTTTCCTTCAAAGGAATGTTCTTCAAGAGAGGCTATATATTAATATAACATAACAGAACTATACCTTAAACCAACAGTTTTTAACCTCAAATTAGGTAAATATAGTTGCAGATTATCAAAACCAAAATGCTTTTCTGAGATACTAAAAGAAATGTTAACTCATGATTACAGAAATATGCAATATCTTGTAAAGTAAAATAACTATAAAATATGTTCTCAGGAATATTATCAAACATTTTAAAAAATTAGCATTTGAAATGTTACCTTCAATATTTATATACTTCCACAACCATATATTGATTGGTTGACCTGAATTTTAGTTAGCTACTTATGCTAATAGAAATTACTCCTAATAGTTTACTAGCTAATAATAGTTACAGCACCAGTAAGCTTTAGACTTTAATTTATCTCTTAGTATCTGCCCACTTACCTGTCCTTTTAATGCTTCAATACATTTTCGTAACTTTCCAAGTATATTTGAACCTGTATATCGTTGTGATCCAAAGCTGTACTGTTGGATCCAATTACATCCTTGTGAATAGAGAAGTTTTTCAGGGAGCTGAAAAAAGAAGAGCATAGCTGATTCTTCAGTGGAGAAGTTCAACAGAAAATTAGGACCCCCTAAATTGTATACAGATATTCCTCAATTTATGATCACAATTGAATCTGGAATTTTGGTCATAATTGGTTGTGGTAGTAAGTTCACATATACCTGGACACAACTTTATGATCATTTTTACAATGGACATTAAGTGAGTCACTACAATCATTAAGGTAATCGTGCAGATATTCAGTGAATTAGTCTGAGTCTGAAACGAATCTATCCAATTGGCGTTTTGTGCTGGAAAACAGCAAATATTGCAAAACACAATCATGTGACTATGGGATACTGCAACTTGTAATAAATGTGAGCCAGTCACTAAGCACCTGAAATTTTATCATGTGACTGTGGAGGGGGTGCATCAGTTGTAATTTCAAGGATGGGTCATAACTATTTTTTGAGTCTGTTGTAACTGTGAATATTCATTAAGCAACCAGTCATAAGTTGAGGACTACCTGTAGGTGAAAGCTACAAGCATAGGGATAACAAGTATGATTCTCCTCTGCCTCATCTTAATGTTTCAAAGAGAATATTTACTTCCAAATAAGAGATGCTTCCAGTTGATTGTATCTTTTTTTCTGAAAAATTAGTAAGTAACTTACATTAACACAGTTCTGCTATACTTAAAAACAAAGTTGTCTCCACTTTTATAATAATGCCTTAAAAAATCTGAACATTCCAAAAAAACTTTTTTTCTGTAGATCATCATTTATTTTGTGACTTACCTTTAGTATATCTGTGGCCTTAGTCCATGATGGGAGAGGAAGACCTTGGCTGAATATCTGGAATAGCACAGCTCTCAGCAAACAGTATTTATCTCCACTAACTTGTCTTATATATTTCACATGGTAGCTCCAAAATAATGTTTTGTAAGACTGAGAGAAAATAAAAAGGGGGTAGGTGGGAAAAATGACTAGTCAGAGCAATAGTTTAAGATAACTGTAATTGAGTACATAAAGACCATCCAAAGAGTAAAACACAGACCATA
This sequence comes from Imantodes cenchoa, assembly GCA_027560375.1. Classification (NCBI taxonomy): domain Eukaryota; kingdom Metazoa; phylum Chordata; class Lepidosauria; order Squamata; family Dipsadidae; genus Imantodes; species Imantodes cenchoa. The sequence goes on from JANHGD010003399.1 coordinate 337,329, forward strand.
TGGCCACTTGTGGTCCCCAGCATCCTTTTAGTGGCCTGCAGAGCCTCCTTCCCCTGATAGGTGAGACGAAACTATATTATATTTTCTACAAAGGTAGACTTTTCGAGGCAACATTCAAATTAAAATCCAGAATAGCAAAATACTCCATCCATATACTACAGATATCAGTTACATAAAAGGATTCAAAACTTGAGCAACAAACAAGCCAAAACAGAAAGACAGCACTGCATTTTCAAAAATGAGGAAAAACATCTCTGCACCAAAACAAATTTAAAGAATATTATTATATTTGCTCTAGGTAAAGGAATCCAGATTTTAACTGTCATTCCTGATTAGGCTGCACCCTATCTCACCCCTGTTAATATACTCTTCTTGTTAATGTTAGCTTCTGCTAATGATCTGAGGTATAAAAAGATTTATAGTGTAGCAAGCAATCCTTTAATTAACAGAAGGAAAAAGTGTTTATCAATGTAGCATAATGTTTCTCTTTCAAACTGCTCATTTTAATAATTACACAATTTCCACACCATAGAAACAGCTCACAAAACTATTTCCAATTCTCACAAAGTTAATATGCAGTAAGTCAGAATGATTTAAACAAAACAGAAAAGAAAACAGACTTGCCAACAGAAATGCAGTCAAAATGTACCCTCTTTAGAAACAAGAGGGTAATCTCAATATTAATTCAGGGAGACTTCAGAAGATCACTAAAAAATAGAGCAACTTTACTTAATTGTTCCAGAAATTACCCCTATTTACAGTATTATTCACCCAAGGAATCTCATTTTAGACAATCATTAAGCCCAAATTCCTTTGCAGAAAAGTTTATGTCTACTATCTGGCTATATATCTAATAAATGAATGGGCAAAACATATATATGAGAGAAAAAAATCCTCTTTCATTTAAACAAAGTTAGGGAACTTCAAAAACTGCTCTTTATTCTATTATCATCCTAATTTCTTTAAACCTGTCATTTATATCTAATCTTCATTATGTTTTTACAAATAATTCAAGATGGCAAATATTTCCAACATTTCCTCCTACGGTATTTTCCTTATAACAACCACCTTGCGAGATGGGTTGGGTGAGAGAGTATGATTGGCTCAAAGTCACCCACCTAGGTTTCATGGCTAAGGCAGGATTTGAACTCTCCTCTTTCTAGCCCTTGATTAGACCAAACTGTCTCTCTTTATTTTAGACAGTACAACTTCCCAAGCCTAAACTTAATTTTATAACTGAAGAAAAATATGATTACCAATTTTTGTAATCTCTTAGCTCACATCAATATACTGTACATGAAATCATCCCCCATTTTTATCTGCAAAATGAAAATCCTGTGAATTACATTGATCTGAGAGGTGTTGCATGTCAGGCGCAAGCAACCAGATCCACATGTGAAAGTTCAAGTTAACCACTTTATTCTACTTACAATACAAGAATCTTCAGATTGCTCATTACCTCCCGGGAACAAGCAGATAAAGTTCCATGGAACTCAGGTGTGTCTGTGTGGAGTCAGTCCTAGATCACTCCCTGTGTGATTCCTTGCCTGGTTGGTAGTTTCCCAACAGCAGCTATGCCACAGTCACCAAACATGCTACATAACTGAATGGGGTACTGAACTTGGGACTTGCCTGTTCTAGTCCAGCACTCTGAACAGTACACAAGATGAATTAATACTTTTAATCTACAATGTTAAAACTGTATTCAAACTTGTCTACATTTTTCTCCCCGTTTCAAAATAGTTCTGAGCTTAACATGCAATTTCAGTAGAGAAGACAAGGTTTGGTTGTGCAACTTTCAGTTTGATATCTCACTTCTTGTATATTGAGATATCACTGTTGTCCCAACATGGAAGACATTTTGATTGTTCAGTCATCGAAAAGAACTCCATTTTGTTCTTTGGCAGCTCACCTCTCTCATTTGTTTCGCCTGCTCTGTTTCTCCTTTCCATTCTTTTGCACAAAAAGTGAGCAAATCAGTTTCGTCCCAAACACTTCGGTTATCTAAACAAAATGTCAAGTATGACTTAATAAAATGAATCTGTTTACATTATGAAAGGGTTTTTTTTAGCACACACACACATGCAGACATAACAACACCACAAATTTTACTTGTGAATATTCTCTGTAGGTATCTGCTGCACCTGAAATCCAAACAAAAGATCAGCAGTCAGAGCATGAGAAGCAGCTAAGATTTCACACAACTTTATAACATTGAGAAAGCTAGTTGGAGGCTTGGGGGATGATAGAAAAGTATTTATTTGTGCAATAAATGCTGGGCTCACAAAGTATGGCATGGTATAGTTTGCTTAATCAATTAACTGAATAAATCACATTTTTTCCAGGTTCATACAACAGACTAAACCATAAACCAGAGTTTACAAACCACACTCGTTTGGAGCATATGATATGTTAAACACGGTGGTGGCCTAGTGGTTAGAGTGCAGTATTGCAGGCTAACTCTGCTCACTGCCAGGAGTTCAATTCCTTTGATTCTGACCGGCTCAAGGTTGACTCAGCCTTCCATTTTTCCGAGGTTGGTAAAATGAGGACTCAGATTGTTGGGGGCAATATTTTGACTCTGTAAACCAATTAGAGAGGGCTATAAAGCACTATGGGGTAGTATATAACTCTAAGTGCTATTAAAAAGCAGAGCATCATGTGGTTTTCAAATTAAATAATAGTTATCAATATTTACCTATTAACTGTAATAGGTAAATACACTCTCCATATCCAGGAGCAGCATATTTTTCCATCTTTTTGAGAAAAAGTTATGAGCACCAAGGTTTCTACAGTACAGCCACTGGAAATTCTAAGTGGGCTTAACTGAATTCCAAATTTTGTAGAAGGGGAACTTTTAAGGAAAAATGCTAAGAAAGACACTTTTCCTCCTCCCCAAATTTTGTCAGTAAGCACAAAGCATGCTTGGCATCTGCAGAACAAAATGCTGAAAGAAAGAAAAAAAAAAACCCAGGAGGCAATGATGTGGGAGTGGTAGAGTCCCAAACAGGAAATACTCCACAATGAAATATTCTGTTATACTTCTGACTATCGATGAAATATGTTTGTACTGTAAGGCTCCAAAAACATTTGATTGGATACTATAAACAGTATTCTAGACAAAATGATTTCTCAGTTTTCTCACTTAAAACTGACCTTTTCAGGAGATGAACTAGGTATGCACATAGTTGACTACAAAACCAAAGAGCAGTAGCAAACACTGTCATAGTTAACCCAAATTGTTCCTATGGTGCTTGTAACAGGGAATAGGAGAGGTAGTCAGTTCTGCTTCAATCCTGTATTCCATTTTAGCCTAGAACAGAGAAAGGAGTGATTAAGCTTCATGACATTTACATGTTAACAAATGAAACTTTAAAAAAAAATAATACAAGGGTTGTCCTCCTTAAAGAATACAAAAATATGCCTCAGGCATCCATTTTAAGGCCATGGTTACACAACATGCTGCAGCAGGCAAGGGCTGTGAAATACTTAGGGCTGAATCCCCCAAACATGCTTCTGAATACAGAAGAGTATAAAAGAAGCATTAAAGCTGCTGTGTCTTTCTCCTGGATTGCAGCTGTTTAAAAGTGACAAACTCCAGACCTCCCATCCTATCCTGAGGAACAAAGACATTTTTTAAATCTTGGATTAGGAAGGTTAAAAGTTATCAATCAAACCATGAACATTAAGTTTTAAAAGGAGAGAAAAATGAGAAGAATTAAAATACAAAATAATTATGTTAGTTAGCAAGTACAACAATATTGCAAAGTCCATGTTGTTGGCACTAAAAAGTCCATCCTAGGTGGCCCTAAAGCGAAAAAGTGATCCAACCTAACCTCAGAATTCCTAAAAATAAGAGCAAATTAATTTTCCTATTTTGGGACTCCCATGTCACACAAACCCAGGACGAAAGTGCAGCCTGAAGCTAGCTTTCCCTTTTAATTGATAGTACAAGGAAAGAAAAACTAAAAACATTTGCAAATATTCTCAAATGGGAAATGAGAGGAGGGGAGGGAATCTAAGTCTTCGCCTTCCATGGCTCCAACTATGATCTGGTCACTACACATTTGTTTTCTGTTTATATTTTCAATGTAAAAACACACAAAATCCAAGAAATGATAACCTGTTAGCCATTGTGAAGTTGGGTGAAGTTTGTTGAAGGATGGCAGCACTCCTTATGCAATTAGGGTAGCCTTCAGTTCCCTTGACAATATGGCACTGGATCCCCACTCATTTGTGCTTCTCTCTAGACTGGGTCAGCCGTGTTGTGGGAACCCACTCCCAGAGACAGACAGAGTGTTCTACCAGGAAAGAATACAGCATCAAGTATATATATATCATGTATCATGATAACCAGGATGACATATCAAAACATGAGTACAATAAGGCAATCAATTCAGTTTCAGATTTTTTAAAGCATTAAGCATGTAAAATTTAAGGTTTTTTAAAAATAAATATGACAAGTCATATAATTAAAAAGAAAAAACGAGCATAATAAAAGGGTGAATATTGAGTAGGACAGCTTCTAAGTAAGCAGTCATATTACATCCCTGTGGAGGGCATTTAATTTCCTTCTAGTATTAGAAAAGTGAAAGGAAGAAAGGCACAGATAAAGAAAAGAAAGGCTATGTACGCCATCTTAAACTTGTGAACAAAAGATGGGATATTAGTTTAATAAATAAACTGGCCAAACAATTGGCAAGCCAGGAAAGAAAATTTGCAATCAATTTTATGGTAAAAATAACAATCCTGATTCTAACCATCATATGGAGTGGGCCATTTAAAGCAGGGGTCCCCAACCTTTTGGACCTCAGGGACCAAGGTCATAATTTTAAATCCCGCGGAGCACCAAATTAATAATTTTAAATCCCACGGACCCTAATTCATAATTTTAAGTCCGGCAGACAACTAATATGATTTTTTTTAAAAAAAAGATAAATATATTTGTAAAATAATGATCAGAGAACTTCC
>JANHGD010003399.1:358322-374016 GCA_027560375.1 Imantodes cenchoa
TAACTATCAACTGAGTTAAAAAGAGGGGTAGTCTTATATGGCGAGTATATCCCAAACTCTATATTTTAACTGAAAAAATAGGAGGTCGTCTAATACGCCCAGTCGTCTTATACGCCGGAATATACGGTATATGAGTGGGATGTTAAATAATGAAATTGAGTGCTGTTATCTAAGTACCTCTGCAACAAGAGTTTTCAATATGAAGACTATATTCTAATTTTCTATTATTAAGTGCAATTATGTAATTTTTCTGTTCATATAGTAATTAACTTCCTTTCTTGTGGAATCACAGCATGATAAGCTTGCATTTCTTGACTTCTATACATTTTTACAAACTCTTGTTTTCATTTTAAAGTGAAAACAGATGACTGAAGGGGATGTGAGTCATTGTAACTCATTGTACTTCCTCCTATTAGGATACAGGAGCCTCAGATTCCAGGCTAATTGCTGTATCATATGGGATTCTAAATTACTAAACAGAATGATAAAGTAGGCCAATGATTTCCTGGATTTCCAAAGGGTGGATTAAGTTACCCTTTAACAGTGTGATATAACTTTCCCCTATGTACTGTACTTCTCCACATTTTTAGAATAATGCTTTATGAAAATGGGAGTTATAATCTATCTTCTGCAAAGCAATATACTAGAAAGGAGCCAATGCCAAGGTCTAAATAGCAAAAGCACTTAGACTTATATACTGTTCCATAGTGCTTTACAGCACTCTCTGAGCAGTTTATAAATGTGCGTGTGTGGGTGGGTGTAAATGTATAAAATTATACATTTCTGAAGATTGTGTTAAATTTCTCTTATCCACAGCTTTCAGGCAATATGGGTAATAACATACTGTTATAATGATAACAATATACACCTGTATGGCTGTACAGTACATCTATGTGGATGTATTTGAACAGTCATATCTGAAATGATCATTTATAGGTGCAGAGAGGAAAGTGCATCTTTTTGCATGCAAAAATTCTCAAGTGTACTCCTTGACATTTTCAGATAAAATCAGAAAATATTTTCATTTGAAACTATGTAGAGCACTGTCAGTTGGATTTGCTGACTTGCTAAACCAACACATGATCTCATTCAATTTAAGACAACCTCATATATACCTAGTGTCAATTATTTAAGGCCATACGTCAAATTCGGCAATGACCTCATATCTACAGAAATTACCTGAATGGCTATTCTGGGAAACCTGAGAACTTGTTTTGCAAAGGTTGCAAACCTTCACTCATTAAAAAAATGAGGAAGGAATTTTTCCTTTGAAGGTAATGACAACTTTTAGTATTACTAAATTACTAAGTAGCAAGAGCAGAGTATTTCAGAGATTAAAAAAATCTCTAAATATCCTCAGAAATTGAAAATGAGTATCAAGCCCACTCACTTCTTCTTTATACACTGATTCTGATTCTGCAATCCTGATTACATACTTTTTCACTGTATTCAAAACAAAGAACTGTTTATTTATTAAGCTGTATCTTAAATAGGATTTAAGATGCTTCTTAATACAACATATCCCTTTTTCTTTTAGCTATAACAGAGTACTATGGTTAAAGGGATGAAGATCCAAGCATTAAAAACTACTATAAAAACTAGAAATGTTTAGGAAACTGGAGTCATTTAAGAAGCTAAGACCTTAGACCTGAACTTCTTAATTAAATCCACTCATAGCTTTTTAAACCTTGTAACATTTTTGGATCTTAGAAACTTACAGCATAATTTCCTATAATTGGCATTGTTCTTGCCAATGATTTTCCATGCTCAACTTATGTATTCAGGCATTATGACTGTTCAAGATTAAATGCTATGATAATTTAATTAGATCCTCAAGTCCTGCAAAAAGTAATTTGCAGATTGGATGTTGCCATCCACTGACCTGGAAGAAGGATGTTGCTTCTTTATCAGAATAGAGTTCCTGTGAAAAAAATTTAAACAAGGGAAACTACTAATAACAAAAAATGGCCAGTTTTTAAAAAAATCTCAAGTGTTGTTTGCGTAACTAATGTCAAGCCTTCTAGCAAGAACTATAGCCATACTTTATTGTAAATAGCATTTTGTTTCTAGGCAATCTCTTAATAACCGTTGTTACTTTTAAACAAATTCTGTAATTTGCTCTGCATATCTGCACGCCTTTGAATCCAAAATCCTGGTTTTCTTATAAAATGGAAAGTTTGCTTCAAATCACATTTCCCCGGTTAATTTTTGATGCTTTCCCTTTGATACTTTGCATTAACAATACATGTTATCTTTACTTGCAACAGCCTAACAGCCTATTTACACTGGCTGCCAAGCTGGTGTTTTCCTAAGAAAACAATTAAAAAAGCATTCTGCAGTCCAATTAAATGAACAAAATAACAAGAGGAATTGGAAACAAGAGGATGCATGCAAAGCAGAAGTTCCGACCCTAAAGCTACGCTCTAGTAAGTGAAAGAAGAAGAATCAGGAGAGTGCTATATTGTTAAAAAAACTGGGTAGTGCATGCTTGCAATAATGTTTCTGAAGGCCATGTGATATATAACTGATGGTGCGCAGAAGCTATAAAAGGAGCTGTAAATTGTACAGTACACTGAACTAGGGAAAGGACAAGAGTTGACATGTACCCAGCACATTCCCCATGAGCAGTGTTTTTTGGTTTTTTTTTTAATACTCAGGTCTCCTTTGAATAACATGTTGCATATTCAAACAGAAGTCCAAAACAGAAGCTGTAGGTTTTGTTGGCAGACAACCATGCTGTTCCCTTGCAAACCAAGTAGCGGAGCAGCTAAAAATTGAATCTGAAATTACTCTAACCTATAGCTTCTTCAACACTTAAGAGAGATAAGTGATGCAACTAAAAATGTAGACTGGTTATGGATAGTGCTACATGTGTGCATTTGAAAGCACTTAGGATCTTTTTTTTTTTAATGGACGATTCTTTGCCCCATTTTAAAGATAGCAAAAGGTAGCTGAACTTTTAAAGTTAACAGAATGTTGCAATTCAATTGAAATAATAATAATAATAATAAAAAAAGAACTCAGAGTGGCAGTTAAAGAAAAGCTCTGTGTTCATTGGAATGCCAGATAACGGAAAGAACAGGGTTGAATTCAAGCCCTGTTGGTAAGCTTCCCAGATACATCTCGCAGGCTGCTGTTGGAAACAGAATGGGCTGGAGTCTGGATCAGCAAGGCAATTGTTTTCTTCACACTTTTCCTCAGGACTGAAAGAATAACTGTTGTGCTTGTATCTGAACAGAGGAGGAAGAGCAAACCCTGAACAAGTGTGCCATGGAAATACAGAAGTTGCATGAATTGAGCTCCACCGTGGTGGCTGTGCACAGCATATTAAATTTGTGCCTTCGTGTTAGACGAAAGAAAGCGGAGAGCGAAGTTAGTAGAAACCAGGCTAGCAGACCCCCTTTTTCCCCCCAGCAGAATGAAGAGTTAGAAAGTTTCTCTGTGTATCTGTATACATACTGCAAGCCTACATCTTCTGTATACACACACAGATGTTTCTACCGAAATTTGGAAGAAAAAGTTGTAGCATAACTGATTATTATTGCAGAGCAGTGATATAGCGCTGGAGAGCCAGAAGTTAGTATGGAGATATGATGGTCACGCACAAGAAGGGGAGATGGGAAGATTTTTTAGAAGAGCTCGCAGGATAGAAGTGCTCCGGCTCTTACCCCATTACTCTGGGTGGAGTGTACTGATTGCTCGCTGGTCGAGGAACAAGTGCTCATACGGTCTGTGTCCTTGCTGTGTGAAGAGTGGTGGTGGACCTGGCGCTGGAGGGAGTCACTGTCCCCGGGGAAAGTGAAGGAGCCTGGGCGGCTGACAGGGGATGCTGGGATGGAGCTCCAAAAGGAGCCCTTCTGCAGGGGGCTGCTGGGTGAAAAAGCTTCCTTTCCAAAAGGAGACGGGAAAGTCACTGCAGAAGGAGAGTTTATTGGCGAGATGGCTCCTGGTCTTGTTTTTCCCAGTGTCAATGATCCTACGTTGCTCCTTGAACGGTTCTCCTCTGAATTTCCACGGCATTCCCTTTGATCTGAATCTGCCGAGTTGCAAGGACTTCCAGATGTCTTTCGTGGGCTTTCCATTGCTTTCATCTTGGGGATCTTCTCTATTTCTGGACCATTCTGCTGTACATTGGATGGATGCCTGCCTGCCTGGCTACAGCCAGCCTCTAGAGTGGTAGTGTGGGGAGGCAGGGAGGAATTGTGAATGGACATACCTGACATCTTGTCTGCCTCTGCTTGGGCTGAAGTAGCAGAGGAGACCAGGACTGGGGAGTGGTGTCGGACTGGCTGCGGGATCCGGGAAGGCCTGCTACGGCTGGAGCTGGGGATTCCAGTGCAGGTGCTAGGGCCACTGTTGTTGCTACTGTTGCTGCTTCCAGGACCACTATGGTTCCTCTGGTACTCAATAGGTGATGTCAAGGCTGCAATAAGAAAAAAAAAGACATAAAAATGAAAGACGATGTAAAGCAGTCTTTCATACGGCAAACTAAATTTGGCTGGTAGACAATAAGCAGCAGTTTTGATTGGCAAGGCTTATATCATCTGTGAAACAGCATTTATACGTCCCTCTTGATGGAGAAATAGCCCACTAGCAAGTAAAAGAAAAATGATGAACAATAGTCTTGTCTGAGTTCCAATGCAACATGTTTTATACAATAGAACCTCTGGTCAAGACCATAATTCGTTCCATAACTTTGGTTGCAACCTAATTTGGTCGTGACCTGAACCTAATTTTGGAAATTTGGCGCTTACAAAATAAATAGCATGGAAGGGGAAATTGGCTGCAAAAAAACCTTCTGTGTGACTTTTTTGATCGGAACCCGATTTGGTCATGGTCAGAAGCGTTCATGACAGAAGTTCTACTGTACATACAAATGCTTGAAAACATGAAAAATATATATAATTAATTAAACACTAAAGCCTGCAATTCATATAACATTATGTTCATCTCTACAGTATTACCTCATCTACACCTTGAAGTTGTTACTACAAAATGGTATAAGAATAAAACAAAGACACACATTTGTGATGGTTGTAGTGTCCTGTGGCCACATGATCACCAATTGTGACCTTCCTGCTGTCTTCTCAAAACAAAGTATTAAATGGGAAAGCCAGAAGGGAAGGTTGCAAGTTGCTCAGGTACCACTGCCCCACCAAGCATCAGCTACCCCCAGTCTGCCATGCGTGTGCTGGCACTGCACTGGTCACCCACACACCCTCCCCTGCCTGGGACAGCTACCTTCCTACGCTGCTGTGCTTATGCTGGTCACCTGCACTTCCTGGTGTGCCCTTCACCCACCTGGCAGCATCTACCCCCGACCCGCTGAACTCATGCTGTGCTGACCACTCCCACAACCTCCCCTCCCTGACAGCAGTCACTTACCTGACTGCTGGCCTGCTTGCGAGCCCCTTGGCACTTGCAACTTCCTGCTGTCTTCCCCACTGAAATTGGTTTCTGGAAGCCAACAAAAAGTTGCAAAGAGGCCCATGCTTAATGACCTGCAAACTTCATTTAACAACAGCAGACCAAGATTGACAGAATTTATAGTAGTGCCCCTAAAAGGCCTAGCACTTATAATGAAGGAAGTTAATGAGGTGCTTGCAAAGATTAAAATAACATCTATCGAACAGACAATCAGCCTGCCTCCAGTTCAGCAGTGGGGTTTACAGGAGAACTGGTACTGAAATTAGAGAATCTCCAAAGCAAAATCATATTCATTCCAAATCTGGAAGATCAGACTCAAGACCAAGATAAAGAGATTAAGATCAGATGCAAGTAATTTAAAAAACAGGAAAGAACAAAAAGTACGTAAGAATCAAGACAATCCTACTAAAAAACATTGGTTTGGTCCAGAACAATTGAAAAAGCTTTGGAAATCATAAAGCAACAAATAACAGCAGTAGCTGGGAAAATTAACTCCATGAGGCACCCAATTGAAGCAAAATCAGCTATTTCAAATCAGATCAAAGGTGATTCTACCAAAGTAAAATTATAATAAAAATTCTGAAAATGCGAAATCAAACAAAAAGAAAATAATTCAGTTCTGGACAGATATATGAGAAATTCAATAAACCTATAATAAATAATATTGGATGAATTTTAAAAAGTCAAGTGGAAGAAGTAATAATTATAGCAGAAATGGTTAGAAATTGTGTGAAAAGGATTAAAAACTGGACAATTCCTGAAAATAAGCAGTTGGCTTTTGGTTCAAATGTCTGACTAGTTTATATTCAATTATAACTAAAGAAGTTGATAAAGTATTGCATATAGGAAACATTAGTGAATGCAATACATAAAGGATGTATGGCAAAATGTATCTGATTCAAAAAGACAAAGCAAATGAGAAAACACCAGGAAACTATAGGCTGTGCTCACCTAAAATGCTTACATTATTTACAGGCATAGTAAACGACAGCTACGATTATTTAGGAAAAGACTAATATCCTTCCAGAAGGAAATAAAAGAAAAGGCAGAGATACAAAATATTAGCTTTGGACTGATAAAAAGGTTAATTCCAAAAGCTAAAAAACAAAAACAACTAACATGTTGTTTAGATTGATTATAGATTCATTATCACTTAGTTGGATCATCAAATGTTTGGAAACAACCAATGTCACTAAAAAAACTGTAATGTTTACCATTTAGAAAATTACGCTGGTTTTCCAAGATTTGGTTGATTTCATGGATCCACATTTGACGTATTCCTGGACTGGTGGAATGCAAAACAAAGGACTCCATGACATCACCTGCTCTTGATGTTAGTGCAAATTTACACGGATCGTTGTCTACATTCTCCTCCAAGCAAAGGCAACTCACCTTTATTTAGACAGAAAGCAAGATGTTTAGAGTGATTTGCACCTTCATGTTGTTATTTTTGATTAAATATATATTATAATAGTACTAGTTATACTGAACTAGTGACTGCAGTCTGCAGACCAGAGGTGGGTTCCTCCCTGTTTGGACCGGTTCTATGGATCTGTTAGTAACTTGGAGGCCTGAACTGGCTCTCTCGGCGGCGCCATAGGTGCTGCCATCTTTTATTTTGCTTCTGTGCATGCGCAGAAGCTGTTTTTTGCTTCTGTGCATGCACAAAAGCTGGGTTTTTAGCACTGTGCATGTGTGCCCATCTGCCTGGCACTTCAGGAAGTGAACTGGCAGCGAAGAAAATCAGAACCCACCCCTGCTGCAGACCTTTATGTACCTGAATAAAGAAAATGATGCATGGTTGCAATAGCACAATTAACCAATAATATCAGTCTGTCTGCACAGTCAAGTTGCTTGCAAGTATAAATTAGTTACCTGTCAAATACTGAAATACAACAACTTTTACAGCACAGCAATAAGTTTACAGTTTTGGGAAAAAAGATAAATTCCTTCCTCTCTTTTCTTTTCAACAATACAATAAAACAGATCATAGGAAAACCCACATGGTACAAAATTGAAAAATGCATTAGCTCAATCCCTTCCTAATTTAACCAAAGCTTCCTTGCCTGGTTGTTTATTAACTGAATTTAACAATTCTTTAAGCTATTCTAATTTGCATCTGCTCAAGGAAAATGAACAGGTACAAAAGAGGAATTTTATATGTTGACACCAAGTCAGTTGTAAATGATGACTGGGAGTCATTTTACACACATTAAACTTTGAGGAAAGGAATTCTGTCAGTAATCCTCAGAACACTAGTGTGGAGTAAGTGCTACTCACTTGTAAACTTCAGTCACGATTTGTTCTTTTCATAAGTTACCTAACATATAGATAACGTTTCAGGAAAATATTTACATTAGTTAACTTCAGAACAAGTATTAGTAACACAGAACAAAGTTACAAAGTAAAGCAAAATTATACCAGCTATTATGAATAACCACACTCAAGTTACATTCTAATTGCAATAAGCCAGCCAATCTATGATAAAATAAAGAATCGGTTTTAGATGGAGTTGGGTATTAATTTAAAAAATTTAGATTCTAGTTCTGATTTTGAAAGGTTGCAATCTACACAATGATAACAAATAATCATTGTGAAGTGCAAGTAACCAGAACATCGGCCAAATAGATTATTTATTGCTGATCACCTAAATTAAGAGAATCTTGCCAGACTGTCTACTTTTCCTTGGGAAACAGCAAATATAGACCTAAGTTTGACTTCAGACATTTCCTCCCCTAAGCAGACACTAAGTTGGAATGTCTCTTTACTCCATTTAGAGGGGACCCTTCCTCTTCAGCTGGTGATTTTACCATATAATTGCTGCTGTCTTCCACAGGAAAGGGTGGATATTACTTCTTTATTATTTATTAATCAAATTTATATCGCTTCCTATCTCACAGAAAGTGGCTCTGTGTGACATACAATAATCCAATAAAATAGTAAAATAAAACAATTACTACCTAAAACAACTATATAATAATTATTAAAGGAGCATTAAATGTATAAAATCAGAACTATAACAGGAAAAGAGAAAAATAGACCAAGCAATGTTATTAAGAATGGAGCCATCTCAGAAGTTCACCCATCCCCTCGGGTTCCAAGGCCTGCTAGCATAACCAGGTCTTAAGATATCTTACAAAGCTCAGGAATTATGAGACTGAGCTCATCTCTTGGATTTCACAATGCAGATGCTTCAGAGAAAAGTCCCAAACCTAGGGCCCTTTGGATAAAATGCTATTCTAAACTGTTATTATTGAGAAGAGAATCTTATACTGTTTTATAATTGGAGACTGTGAACTCAAAAGGAAGCCATTCAATAGAAGGGGCATTGAGCATACAAAGCCCCAATTTTATTCTAAGGCCAATTTAATCTGAACAGCTAATTTTGCACATTTGGGCTCTTCTATATAAATTCAATGAACACAGAGGTGTGGGAGCTCTTTTGGATTTCCTTGTTGCTTTCTTTTGAATATTTTGCTTCACTGTGTCTAAATGGTCTTTGTTTCTATCTTATTTCCAATTGCAGAGAGAGTTCTATACAAGCCAAGCTCACTGTAATACTTTCCTAGCCTTTATTAAGACTTAAGTCAACACAGAATCAGTTCAGCTATGCAAATCTGGCTTTAACTTTTTTTATTGGGTATCTATGGAGATGCTCAGTCATCATGATTGTTCCAAAGGTGCTTTTTCAAAAGGCAACAGGACTTTTTTTTTTTTTGGACTATTATTTGTGCATCATAACTAGTACAAGCCATGAGCCTTTTAATCTGAAGCTCCTATCACACAGTTGCAGGATGTGGGGTAAGAATGGGACAAAGTATTTCATGAGTCAACTGTGGCTTCTGGTTCCTAAGAAATATAATGCCAGTCATAAATTAAAGGATAGTTTTTTTTGGATGTAACTGTCAGAATGGTGCAAAGCAACAGGAAAGAAGTATTCAGAGCTAAAAGTTATTTCAACTGATTATTGTTTTTTGAGCTACAGGTTATTCCAAACTAAAAAAAAAAAAAAAGAATGTTACAGGAAAATCAAAACAGAATTAAAATGCCATTAAAATTATAAGTGCACAGTTGTAAAAACACAAGCATGCAAATACAAACCTTGATACTGTTTTTAAATAAGAATCCTGGTGTTGAGAAACCTTTCTTTTTATCCAGAGGCTCACTGAATATCACAATCTGCTCAAAGAGGAAGACACGTCTTTCCTTGCAACGTGGCAAGAGCCCTGTATCTTGGTCCGTAACCATAAATGTATCTTGCAGCAACAGCTTACCCTGTGCAACGATTTTACCCTTGAAACAGGGATCAAAATAAATTTCATTAAAACTTGTAATCATTAACTGAAAAAGATAGCTGTCAGCTAAAACTTGAAGCTATTACTTTCAACTAAACAGTCATTACAGTTATAGTTCAAGCACAATCCCTCTCAATTTACTAATTTATTAGTAGTAGTATATTTATTAGTATTAATACATTAATTTATTCCCAAAGCATCCAATTGTGAGTTAAAATGAGAAGAATTACCTCTAAAGAAAAATGCAAAAAGAAAAGAATTTAACTGAAACAGAAATGCTCTTTCTATATAATCTCACACAGTTTTTCATGGAATTCTAGATTTGTCAGTAAACAAATCTTCAGCTTTCTGCAATATGTATCAGTGATGGGTTCTAAATCTCATTGCTACCGGTTCGCATGAGCACTTGCGCGACGCTTCTGCATATGCACAGAAGCGGCTGGAGCGAGTGGGTGGAGCCTCCTGCTGCGAACCGTACTGTACCAGTAGCAACCCACCACTGATATGTATGTTCAGAAAGTAAGTTCCCATCTTATCTCATTCACTGTATTTCACAGATGTAAGGATAATCTGCACTAGCTTTATTTACCACACATGTGATCTAAGCCTAGAAACATTGTTTTACATACTCTGGTCAAACAACTCCTAAAACTGCTATGATAGAAATATGATAGAACAAATGAGAACAGGTCCCTGAGAGAATGGAATGAGGGAAAAGTGAAGAAATATTACATTTTGTGTCTGGGCCCAGCCTTCAGAAAGATCATCAAGATTTCTAGGACCATTTCTAGCCTAAGATTCTGATTTTCAGCCAACATCACATTCTTGAGTCTGGATGTAACTGGACAAGGAATTTTAATTGGATTTTACAAGAAAATCTGAAGTTTGAAACAGCTGAGAAGATCCATGAAAACATCCTATATGATTTTAAAAACATTTGTTTGAAAGAAGGAGCATACATTCAAAAAAAACTTACATCAAACCCCTGTAAACGACCAACATTCATCATGTCATTGCACCGTTTTGGAACAATGCACATTACTTCTACGGCTCTCTGTTGAAAAAATTGAGAGAAATTAGAGCACTAGTTGCACCCTCCTCTATCACATGTATCATATTCATTAAAGTTACTTTCCTCACAACTAGGCATCCTCCAGATTCGTTACAACCTTCCATTGCTCCCCATCAATATAACTAAAACAAGATCTTGTAGCCTCAATGTTAGGATTTTATGTCATGTATACTATATTTTTCTCCTATATCCATTACATACTATTTATAATTAAGTGCCAGAGGTATGGTCAGTTTTATGAGCCTAGGGACCTTGTAATCATTGTTAATGGAAGGAGTGAAAGTACAGCATCTAACTGAAAGTGGCATTAAATCACAATATAAATTCTTAAAGCCCCTTAGAGATGGGTTAACAATTTATAACTTTTGCTGCATCTACAGCTAATACCATTTTATCTGATGTAGACCAGCTTGCTGAACATCTTAGGTTTCAACTATTGACAGAAAGATACAACCCAAGTTAAGCTACAGTATCTGGAAATGGGAGGAGGGGTGATTTGGATTTCTGAGTCAGCTAATACCAAAAAAATACCAAGCAGTTACATGCATGCTGCATTATATACTGACAGGATCCAAGCAATGATGGGGAAAATAACTGAGTTCCTCATATGAAGATCAAAAGGACATTATCCACCATTCCATCTCATGGGATGAGGTAAACACTGACTTGGAGTATCAAGAGTTTGTCCTCTCATAGGGTTCCTGAGTTTCATCTGAATGCATTTTAATCTCTCTTTTGCCCTCTCTCTCCACCACACACATACCCATGCCCAGCTGCACAGGCATGGCTAATGGTTTAAGAGTGCCAGGACAAATCGTATCTTATGCTAAAATAAAACGCACTAGGGCAGTAAGGAGCATGACACTCCTAAAGAGAGTTTTGAATCAAACTGTATTCTATTGTTGCCTCTACTGGCTTTGGTCCATTAAAATGAATTTGAAAGTGTCATTCCATGTCATCCGACTAACCATCACTTTCCAGAATAGAAATTATACAACCTATAATCATCTTTGCATGAACAGAGGGTTAGGGAGGAAAAGCACTGATTTTGTCATAATACTGAAAAAGTGTACCAGATTGTTCTTACTATAAAACTTACCAAGATGGTATTAGGAATGGTTTTAAAGCAATATTTTTATTGGTCTGGGATCATAAATACACTTTAAAAATAAGTAACATTTTTCAAGTACCTCTAATTCTGTTGTATCAAGATTTGCTTTTTTAGAATATTTGAGGAAATCCTGTAAAGAAAAATAATGGAATTAGATCTTTAGTTTAAAACAGCTGGAAAGTCCTGTTTCAGAAATGGCAGATAATAAAATAGATATTTATCCACCATTCTTTTATAGGTTTTCTATGAAGCCACAATTACATAAAAAATTAAGCAGTTAGATGGAAAATTCAAATGGTACAAAATAAAAATAAAGTAAAATACTGTCTGCTTCCTGACTCTTGATTGCAGATACATCCATGCAATAGTTAGTCTTCCATCTGCTAAACTGAACCATCATTTTCTTAGAAAATACATTTATAAATAGAAAAATGCATTTTCCAGTAAACATTTATTTGGTCTTCAATATTTATCGTTTTACCAAATTAAGACCTTTGCCTTCTGATCTCAAATCGTTGGTTTAGCTAAAAGTCGGCAGAATTCTTCCAGTAAATTTCTCAAATATTTTCTTTCTATATTCTGATTTTATTAACATTATTATTTACTCAACACTGATAAAGTTTTGATTTGACATCTTCCCATCTTTCAGCTGAACTCTCTGGGTTTAGATACGAGTGTTAATAGTTCCCTACTATTGATATAGTAACCCCTTTGACAGATGCCAGTAGGAATTTCTTTCCTGCTGGCTTGATGCATTTTCTGATCCACTTTCCTTCGCCTTTTAATCTCTCAAAAAATAGGAAGCCAACAGTCCCACCTGAGTATGTTTGAAGTGTGTGAGCTCTGCTGTGTGAACATTTTGCTTTTGCCAGATTTGTTCTTCCTAGGAAGAGCCTGGGGTGCATAATCTCTTGAGCTCAAAGAAGTTTGGAATTAATATTGGCCATGAAGCAAGGAACTGGTCCTAGAATCACCTTGTCATGATTGACTACACATAAGACTGAATTCCTAATCTCCCATCCCTTTCAACTGAAGAGAAGGTTTATCAAAAATACCATCTTCCAGTAATGATGTTAACGGAGAACTCTCTGAGTGGTTCAAAGGGACTAGTTGTTAGAGCCCAAAGAAGCAAAACTTGTCACATGAGGAAAAAAAATGAATAGCCAGGGGTGGAAGGATGCTTGTACCTCTGACAAAATGATATGGAAGAGAGTATACATATAGATAGTTGGATTTCCAAATGTGACATAATAATTTAAGTGAAAATTGGACCATTCAGTTACTTACCTTTAGTAACAACTGATACTTCATAATTCTTTGCACTGGTTTTATCAGCAAATCTGTGAGCTGAAGTCTATGACCCAAACGTTGCTTCAGGTCCTAGTAATAATATTATAAAACTCAGAATACTTTCTATAGGTTAAAAAGACACGTTAGGTATATTGCACTTTACATTTCCCCACAGTTTCTTCTATGTTTAATTCTCAAATTTTAATTAGAAAATGAATTGAGATACTTTGGGTTTTATTTATGTGAAAGTTTATCAATAAACAGAACATTCTGTATATATTCATTGAGGGAGAAGGATTTTTTTTTTTAATTTGAGTGAGGGAGAAAAACCCTACTGGTTCATCCTTGCAGTTGACCTTACCATCCTTGCTTGAACAAATGAAAAAGGGAAACCTAGTTTAATTCAGTGCAGTTTTCTGTGCTGTACAGTTTCGGGATGCTAAACCTGAGGGTGCCTGGGGGGGTATATTTGGGTGAAAAATCAATCAATTGACTTCACTCTGCAATATGAGCTAGTTCCATCCTGTCAAGTCTGACAAAAACAGGTTGAAAGATTTTCCCCAACAGGCCTCTGAATTATATCCAATTTATCGTTAATCACTCACATTCCCTGAAGTATTATGTGATCATTCACATTTGGGAGCACAGCTGCCCTACTTGCCTATATGAAGTCGTCAAAAATCAGCCTTGCAGAAAGAACTTTATACATAAGACATGGCTGAATAAAAACATCCTTATTAGGTACTACAGCTATAAGTATTAATGCCCCTTTTGTTCTCCACCCCCCCTCATCTGAATCTCCTTATTCTGGTATGTATAAGCAATTGGGGAATCGACGACCACATCACTGATTCACTTTAATCAGTTATTGTGATTTAGCTTTACAATGAAGTCACGGTTACATGTAATCCATCTCTGAACTGGAATTTGCTAATCAGAGATATTAAATGTCAGATTAATAGACAGGAAACACATTCATTCATTTGGTAAAAATAAACCAATTTCAGCCCCAATCCCAAGGGTATTAATATATCAAAAGTGGAAAAGATTAAGTAAATTTGGAGAAGATTGTAGCTGTTTCCCTTCTATCAAGAGACACAGATATAGTACATCTCCCCCACCAACTCTTTTGGCACTTACCTCAAAAAATGTATCAATGTATTCTGAGACAATATGCTCAGACTTTGGTTTATTTTGGCAATAAACTATATACATGTGCAATCTTCTCTCCTGGAATGAAAAGAAAGAACAATACATTCTGGTTCTATTCTGGTTTATCACAGCTTGAAAAAAATGGATACTGTTCGTCTTAAATAGCAATTATCTCTACAACTGTAGCATTATCTTTTCCAAACAGAATCTGGAAAACCATACTTGATGTGTACGCTATGTCTTATCCATATACTGATCTAAGTAGAAAATGAAGTATGAATATAACTATCATTACAGTTTTAATAAATTGCGGAACTGATTAGAAATATACATGCATATGGTCAAAACACTGATTTCCAAACTTTTTGCTCTGAAGGAAACTTTTCCAGATATCTTTTGCTGGTCATCAGCTCATATAGGTATTGCCTTAGATTTTATAGCAGGGCTGTCAAACTGGCAGCCACTGGGCCGGATGTGACACATGTAGACCACGCCTACCCCAGCTCCGTGAATGGGAAAAACATGAAACGTCACGTGACAGCAATGTGATGCGGTGAGGTATGACACCCATGTTTTATAGCATGTTTTCAGTGAGAGCCAAAAACTTACAGAAAGTTTTCCCACTTTCTGTAAGTGGGAAAACATGACGGACACTCTACATAGCCTCAACTTCTATAGTCGCTACTTTTATCTTATTGGCAGTACCCTCTGCCAATTAAGTTAGGTATCCTTAATAAACTGAGCAACAAGTATGATATTTACACAAATTTCTAGGCATTGAGATATATGGAGCTCACAATATGAGAAAGTGTTGACTATAAGGGAAAAAAAACCAGGAACAATGACAGTTTTAATAACTGGGTCACTAGACAAAAAACCAAAATGGTTTTGTTTGCACACTGAACTTCCAGAAATCTAATTCAAGCTGAGTAAGAGCTCATCAACTGTAAGCTGTTTGCCTCTTATGTTGAATTTGGCTGGAAATTAAGCTGGCTTGAGAAATTGCAGTCTGGAATTCAAGGCTTTGGTCTTAATAGTGGCCAGATGTTGCATCTGGACATTAGTTATCATAGTTCTCAAATGGTGATTCCTGTTTCTTAATCCCTCCTACCTGAGTAGGGAAAGCAAGCCTCTTACTGAATTCTTTTCTGAGGGTGGTCTATGAGAACATATGTTTTCCATTTGCCAACCTTTTCCATGACTCCCCTTCTCCTTTGGACAGGGCTTTTCCAATCTTAACAGAGCTCTGCAGATAGTTTCTCATTCTGCTTTTACTTCAGCTAGAAAGGGAAACTGGCAGAATTCTAGTCACTATCAACCCAGCGTTTTACCATTCATCAACAAAAG
>JANHGD010003399.1:377460-389936 GCA_027560375.1 Imantodes cenchoa
GGTGGGTCTTGAGTTCCCTTCTAAATGTTCTCAAGTCCGGGATCGTTCTCAATTCTGGGGGGAGTTCATTCCATAGGATGGGCGCCCCCACAGAAAAGGCCCTCCCCCTGGGTGCCGCATGCCGACATTGTTTGGCAGTTGGCACCCGTAGGACGCCCTCTCTGTGGGAGCGGACTGGTCGGAGGGATGTTGTATTTAGGAGAAGGCGGTCCCGTAGGTAAGGTCCTGTTGTTAAGTGAGACATTTGCTAAGTGAGTTTTGTCCCATTTTACAACTTTTCTGGCCAGTTGTTAAGTGAATCACTGCAGCTCATAAGTTAGTAACACAGTTATTAAGTGAATGTGGCTTCCTTATTGATTTTGCTTGTCAGAAGGTCGCAAAAGGGGATCAAATGACCCTAGGACACAGCAAAGGACATATATATGAACCAGTTGCCAAGCATCTGAATATTCATCACATGATGCTGCAAAAATTGTACCTATGAAAAACAGTCATAAGTCACATTTTTCAGTGCCGTTGTAACTTTGAACTATCACTAAATGAAATGTTGTAAGTCGAAGCCTACCTGTATTGCTGATAATATCTTTTAAAGATGATTGGATTGAGAGGAATGGTAAATTCATGCTTCTGATTTGATTGATAAAAATTAAAACCAATCTGCTTAGATAAAGATGAAACATACCTCTACTACATAGCCAAGATCTCTCACATAATCTCGTTCTGTCTCCACTAATTCCTGTAGGACATACCTGTAAAATGACAGAGAAATGAATTTAATAATCCCAATTACTAGTTTATGTATAGTCAAATACAAATAATAGCAGAATATTCTATTTAGTTGGTTCATAATGTAAGCTATTAATTGATAAATTAAGAACTATTTATAACTAGAGATGTAAGATATATTTTTGAAGACTATAAGGGAGAACTATCTGGTTGTTACAATAAGAAATTAACAAAATGATCTCCTCCCATAGATGTCTGTCTCCCATCCAAGATGACATTGCTGGATATTCTCTCTCTCATGTTTTGGGCTGGATTCATAGTCGATATCATTGGTCCTTCATCTATGGCCATTTTATCCCCTCTAGATTTGTTGGAAAATAAACTGGTTTTCCCATAAGAAGATACTTGGGTGTAGTCATTACAATGAAGACTGTGAAGATTTCAGTACAAGATCAGGAACTTTTAGTTAAAAAAGAAAAAAAAATTGAATAAACAGCAAGATATTCCTAAATGTAACTGCTTCCCCCCCCCTAAAATTCATTTTAAAAATATATAAAAACTGTTATGCCTAGTGTATTTTATATATTAATTTATTTCTACAGGTAGATGTATTATAGATGTATTCTTGATCCTTCCTGTTATCATTTGACTGAAACTGAAGAATACTAAAAGCTAAACATAAAAACGTGAGTGTATTAGCTGTAAGATCCAAATCTTTCCAAGGGAGTTCTGCTTTAGTTCTTCAATTGGTGATGCTATTTCCATTATTTATTAGAGAGGGCTATAAAGCACTCTGAAAAGGTATATGCCTGTCAGGGGTGGGTTCTAACTTACCTCACTGCTGGTACACTTCCTCTCGCGCCATGTGGCTGTGCCTCATGAGCGTGCACATATGTGCAGTGGCAAAAAAATTAAAAAAAATTTAATGCACAGTGCCGGAAACTCGGCTGCGCACGTGCAGAAGAAAAAAAAATCCGGGAGAAAATTCCAAATACATAAATAAATTCAAAAAAATAAATTCAAAAAAGATGGCGCCACCCACAGACTGGCACTGACCGAACAGGTTCTGTGACGTCATCATGACATTCCCAGCAGGTCGCTACTGGTTCGGGCGAACCGGTCCAAACCAGGAGAAACCCACCTCTGGTCTAAGTGCTATTGCTATTTAATGTGCAATGTTAATTATTGTACTTGAAAGGACAATTTTAATGGTGAAATTTATGTTTTGATATATGCAGTTTTGATTCATCAGATATAGGCTGGAACAAATACCTTAAAAATCAATCAATCGATCAATCTCTTTGCTATCCTTTTGAAAGCATTTTAAAAAGTCTGATCATGTATAATAAAAGAAACTAAAAATATGGCAAAGTCTTCAAAAAATTGGTAATGTTTAATTTTGTCTTAAAGAAGAATGAAAACCTTAAAGACTTTATATAAAAAAAGGCAAAGGAAAAGTATTCTTCTTAACAAATGACTGACTTTAAAGAAATTTATAGTCTAGTCTTACTGTCGCCTTTTTAAAGAACTGGACTTCCGTTCTTCCATTTCGTCAATGGGAGATGAGGAAGAGAGAAGTGAGTTGTCTGAAGGATTGAATGATGGGCTGCTACTGTCACCCTGGTCTACCATCAATGAACTTGGGCGATCTTCTAGAGCCTAAGACCAAGTTGAAACACAATTATTATTTCCTTTACAATGCAAATGTAATAGTAGCTGGATGACACACAACATTTAACTATCAATAATACATAGCCTATCATTATTTTAACAAATATGCTACTTTCATTTTCACTATTAGATAAATTTAAAAAATTACTCCAAGGAGGTTACAAACCTTTCCCTCTAAATTTATTTTTCCCAGGGCTATTTGGATAGCTGTAGTTGAGAAAAAACTAATGTTGGATAACACAATTTTATTTAAATCAATTAAGAGTCTCATAGTCTCTTCATTAATATCATTAGACAATATACCACATAAGCAAGTCTGAGTTATCTACAAGATGCCAGTAAACAAACAAACAAACAAACAAACAAAAAACAAAGAACACTCACCATTTTGCTCTTTACAAGCTCTTCTATGGCACTGACAAGCTCTGCTGCACTGGGGGTTTCTGAGCTGGTAGGACGTACCAATAAACGAGAAGATGTCTGTAGAATGGAATTAAGATTGAGATGGGGAGATAAAGGGAGAAAACCATCTTATTCAAGAAATATTTTAATATCTTTGAAATGAATAGTTCATTTTCACTTCAAAGAAGCAGAGTTTGTTTTAAGCAAATCCTGTTACTTATAAGGGTTATACTCTCTGTATCTTTCACCTTTTTGTACTACTTGATTACCATTTGGCAATGGTAACGTACAATTGGCCTGTGAGGAATCTTTTAATCTTTCTGTATTATTATTAAAGCTAATTATATTTATTTCCTCATCCCTCCAAATTCCGTATTAACATGAAGCAGCACAGAAAAGAATCAAATCTAAAGAATCTGTGGGTCAGAGTGAAACTTCTTTAAAATGGAACATTCTAAAGGGGAGTAGAACTCACATAGATAAGATTCCTTAACATCATAAACATGAAACAGAAGTCTGGCAGATCTCTAACCTCAAAAATTACAGGATTCTAATTTCTGGCTGCATAAAAAGAGAAATGGTATGGCCAGAGGAAGCTTTTAGGAAGAGATTTGAGGGATTAGTAAATAAGCAAGTCTGATTGCAGACTGCATATATCCCCATGTAACTGTAATCTACACAAGTAATATAAGGCTCACTTCATAATGGAAGCAAAGCACAAATGTTCCACAGGCCAAATATTTTATGCTTTTTTTTACTACTAAATTTTTTACTATTAAAAGATTAAAATTAATCAAGATTTTCAGAATATGGAATGTGCATTTTTATCTTTGGAAGATTGACTGTCCCATAATGCAAATACTAAATAAATTTTAATGTGCATTAAACAGCTTAAGTTGGATGGGGACAAAGGAAATGGAAGATTTACAAGAATACACAGAAACTGTGCCAAATCAAGCAGAACAAAAAAGCAACATTATTCTAAATAAAGGTGATTTTTAAGAAGAAAAAAGAATAATCAAAGAAAAAAATACTGCATAATAAGTGTTTTAGCAATTGTTATAAAAAGTGATTTATAAAGCACTACTAAACAGATTGACTATACACAATGCAAATGCATTCCAATGACTAAAGTTTTCATTTGTTGAGACACAAATTAACAGATCTGTGTGTTAGGACACTGCATTTACCTGGTGTGATATATGCAATAATTTGTTGATTGACAAATTCTTGATTGACAAACTCTTTAAGCATACTTAGAGTAAAACTAAGCTTTGATTGTGCTTGGGTGTACAGATGAGTATATCCTCATAGTTAATATAGAAGGCAATAATGTATGTCAAAAATGGAATGGAAACAAATATTTAAAATGGTTGTATCAAAGGAAAAGAATGATGAAAACAAGATAAAAACGTTGTAAGAATCTTGTAAAATGGCAGTGGTCCAGATTTAGACATATTCAGTAATATTAAAATCTGAATGTAGTTTGCTAATGGAGTAGTTGTCTGACTTGGTTAGCATCTCTGCCTGAAGAGTGAAATAATTGTTTCCTTATGTAAAGAGAAGGGTAGTAAAAATGAATGCAAAATCTACAGGGATTTTAGTTTGTTACATGTGCTAGGGAAGGTTATTTAGCAGAATTTTGATTGAAAGAATACCAGAAGCAATAGTAAGCAACTATTGTCTGGTTTTATGCTGGCAAGTATATGCAGACTACATTTTTGCTCTTCAGCGAGTATCTGAGAAATGTGCAGTTGTGAAAAGGAAACTATTATACATTTGTTGATTTGAGAAGGCATATGATAAAGTGCTATTAACCTATGAAAACGGAAATGTCTCCTTTACAAAATGCAACCAATGTTCATCTGCTGGAAGATCTATACAAATCAACACTTTTTTTTTCATGGAAGGTATTTGCAACAGAAAATTAATTTTCAGAGTGAAAGTGTTAAAATACTGCTTCCCTCCTTGTATGTCCATGCATACTAAATTTAGAACTCTGCTGTACACACTAATATTAATATTATCAGGCAATAGAGATAGTGAAGGGAAGCTGGGAAAATATGTGTATCTCAGACTGGTTCCTAAGCTCCATATGGAAGAGATAAAAGACAAAGGTTACAACATTTCTAATATTTAACATTTCAGCTGAGTTCCTTGTGAAAAACGTATGTGCAATATATACTGTATGTCTGTGAAACACATGGCACAACTGCATATAGGAAGCATTATTCATCTCAGATAAGAGTATGGATGAACTCTGTCAAATAGGGCTTATTTTACACACTTGCAGCTACTGTAGCAAGATCTGAATCTGAGCCAAAGTATTTGATTTTTCTAAATAAGCTAACTAAGAGCAGAAAGGATTCTAAGCCTTAGGGACTTTTTATTAATGTCTAAGAACACTGTACTGCAGATTCTGTCATCATTCTGTATATCATGGGAGTCTTTTTCAGCGGATATGCAGGAAATCCCCTCCGCCATCAAGGATGTGGTTACCTTAGCAATGATTAACATCCATAAGAGAAACCCACAAGAGTTCCAAAACGCAAAGAAGGAAATAAAAACCCATGCACTCAACTGTTAAAAATGTCTGACTTTCTGAGAATGATGGCACGTTGCCAAGAAAATAGACAACCCAAGAGCTCACATTGTAAAATTAATTCTCAGTACAATGAAAACTCATTTTAACAAACCAATTAAGGCAAGAGGTATTTGTTATTCACAAGTATATATTAAGTGCAAAAGCATGTTTTTGAACTGCATGCAACTCCACTATATCACAATCCACTTAAAAAAAATATATGGAGTCTTCAGCTGGTACATATTAATATTAAAACTAGAATAAAGCATGCATAACAGCTGAATGAAAGGAAATACTTATGTAAATCAGCTTAAGTTGCATAATTTCTGCAAAATCCCTTGTCCAGTATTTTATCACGATAGAAAAGTGGGATCTGGGCATGATCCTGTTGGCATGACAATAGGCCACGATCACTGAGAACCAATTATTCCCCCACCCTATGCTGCCATAGAAAGTCTCTCCATCCATTTTACCTTATCATCTTGTGAGTCTGGTTGAAGCAGACTATGTTGTTGGATTGCCATTGGAGGGGGAAGTGGCACAGCATCAGGTCCTTCTTCACCTTCTTCTTCTCCACAGCTCTGCATGCCAGATGAAGATGATTTGGAGAGGGTGCCACTACTCAAGCCCTCATTCCGACCTCTCTGCAAAGAGAATCATATTCATACTTATTGGTTAGATGGTGCTCAATGATATATAAAGTGCCTGATATCTTTATATTTGAAATATCCCAATACAAATGGCCAGAAATATTGAAATATAGTACTTTTTAATTTTGTCAAACTGGCTACATTCTTTTCCATATTGTACTGAGTTCAAAACTTAAAATTCTTAGTTCTGAGAGCACTTACTGACCTTTCTAATACTCTAATACCCTTGAAGAAAGTTTATTTGTGACCTTCTTTTGACCAAACAAAACCTGCCAAATTCTACTTTAACTAGCAAGGAAACATATCAGCCTGGTTCCTACTTAGTACTAAGTCAGAATTTTAAAAATTATTATCAATTCACAAATCGGTATTATTACATCTTTGATGTTATATAAGAACTAGCAATTTTCAATAAAGCATTTTCACATAGACTTTAGCTGAGTTTGTTGCTGAACTCAAGCAATGATACATTTTCACTTAATGTAGGGTGAGGAAAATGACCTTGACAGATATATTCAAGAACCGCTAGGTAGTAAAATAGGCTGATACTTTTTCAAAATTCAGAATGAGATAACGTTTGGAAAGGCCTCAGGTCAATGTCTCCCTAATTCATTGCAGTATAAGGAGTATACAGCACAATTAGATTTGCAAGATTCTGCCTATGTAGTTTTGTATTAATTTATGATTTATGTATTTTGTGGGTGTCTTTTGTTCTTGATCCAGAATCACACTGTTTGAATTGGGCAGTCATATACATGTATGCGTGCATGCATAAATATTTGATTGTCACCTGGGCCAAGTAGTGGTCTTCTCAGACTCTAGAACTGATCAAACTTAACTACAGAACTGCTGCCAGTTCTTTTATAATTTAGATGCACAATTAATACTTATTCTAATAACCTGCAGGACTGTTAGTCAAATGTTTTTGACAGAGGTATCAACAATAAAAACAGAGATAATTTGGAGAATGAAAATAGCCAAATATAGCTCTTTCTGGAAGACTGCTATGGAATATATAGAAACAAATGGCTTAAGGGTTACTTTTTTTTTTTTTTTGCTATTAAAAAAGCCGATCCAGTGAATGTAATTATTTACAAAAAGGTAACAAAAATCACGATGTTAAAGACATCTTTTCAGAAAAAGGCACACAAGCTGCAACTAATGGACATCTACCTCTTCGAGAGTTTCATCTTGGGGTGTAGCTGCACTATCATCAGAGTCCTTCTGAGAACCGGTATCAGCACTTTTGCGGACTTCACGGCTCTTCTTATGTTTGTGGGCCAATTTCTTTACATGGCCATCTGCCTTTCCACTGCTAAGTCGCCTCACTGGACTAGTGAGCCACTTCCTCAGGGTATTGCCTGGGCGTTTAGGACCAGGAGAGCTTTGTGCACCAATCATATGGGGTTGGAGTGATGTTACTGACGCAGGAGGACTTGCATCATTACTGGAAACAGAAAGAGAATCTGAAAAAGAGAAAAATATTGAAAATACAAGAAAGAAATAATGGGTGGGGGAAATAACTGGTTTACAAAACACTTATTTTCCTAAAGGAAGTTAAAAAAAATGTATGAGTTTTCATTCTAGACATTGTGAAACTATTATTTCTTGCATGGTAGCCATTATATAAATACTAGTTTGCATATTACAATTTGTAATTTCTGACATCTTTATAATCTATTCCTCCATTGTGAGAATTTCAATATTCCTCCATCATTCTGCAATAATTAACTGATTTTCAAGGAATGTGTTTGCTTTATAGTGTTATGCAGTATTTCAAGGCTTGAAAAGATATTGTGGAAATGACATGGTCTTTTATAAAT
Organism: Imantodes cenchoa; assembly: GCA_027560375.1. Lineage (NCBI taxonomy): Eukaryota > Metazoa > Chordata > Lepidosauria > Squamata > Dipsadidae > Imantodes > Imantodes cenchoa. Next base: position 385,317 of record JANHGD010003399.1, read on the forward strand.
TAATTCCATGTGATTGGTACACCACTGCTTGTTTCAGTGATGTACCAGCAACAATCTGATATACAGATAAGGACCCTCATTTGTACAGCAACAACAAAACAGAACATGTAATTTTATTTTTGACTATACATTGGAGTCTGATATATTTGAATGCTCTTCCACTAAATATCTGTTTTACTCCTTTCACACTCCCAGGGCTATCCTTTGAAAGAGTATGGTTAAAAGCTAGCATCTCACACGTTATCAACATGATGCAAATAATCAAGGACATGTGCATTCTATACCCCTCCATGATAATTCTGAATATCAGCTACTCCAATCATCAGAAAACCATATCACTCTCTGTCTGTCTGTCTCTCTCTCTCTGTCTCTCCAATTTATCATTCTTTTAAAAAACTCTTTTGCATTAGTCATGAGGAAGGAAAAACCACTGGAAACACACTTCAACAGCTTTTCATAGTCCATCCTTTATCTTTATATTGTTGCAATTCATTTTCTTCCAAGATGACATTATATGCTAAATGGCACATTTCATGGCAGAAATGGAAAACTCTTTTGCTAAATTACAGAGCACAGTACTCCCCACTAACATAAACAAAAGTGAAAGTTACTTGTCTTAGCGAATCAAAGGTTTCACACTAGAAAGGACTGGAAGAAGAACATGATGTTGCTATGCTATGCTATGAAAATACAGCCTAATTGTTGCATGCAAACATATGAGCAAAGTGATTTGTTGCTGTTCTTACATTTATATTAATATTTAATCAGGCCTGGGAAGATGTTTATTGATTATTCTCTCAATAACAAATTAATAAACATTTATCCCTTTTGTTAAGTCTTTGTATTTAACTTATATCTGACTAAGAACCAGGAATATTGTTCAAATTTGTAACACTATTAAACAGTGCAGACACCAGATGAGTGTTTGGGATTTTCCTATCATTTTTTCAGATTAAGGATGTACTTTTGTTTAGACGGCCCATAAACCCTCCAAGGGATAATTTGCTGCTGTCTCCTCAGGTCTGAAATATAGCTCCATATGGGCCTCTGCTCTGCAAATGGAGGTCAAAGTTCATAGAAAGTCCATTCACATTAAAAAAACCTGAAGGGAGCTGCAGAGTAATTAAGCTACAACAAAAATAAGTAATGAAAGCTACTTTTCCAGCCAAACTATACTGTTCATTCTCAACTTGAGAAATATGACCCTGGTTATCTGGGATTGTTGCTAGTTTGATTTTTTTTTAAACTAATCATGCCTTGGTTCTTGATGCTTCAAAAGCAGCTGCTTACATTTCTTGGTTGTATTCCAATCAAGTTACTTAAGATAAGACCAGAGGTTACCAAGGAGTCTATCTTTAATTGTGGAACTGCATTGCAAATAAATCAGAGTTAGATTATTCTCAACTGAACAGTTTGTTACTACAAAATATCATACATAAGCATTCCTTCTAAAAATTACACAATAGGCCATTCTATTCCATTAAATCAGTGATAAGATCAATTTGTAATTTAATGAAAACATTACATGAAGACATTACTAGGAATCATTATGAGGAAGCATTTTGATTTTAATTTTACTATATAGAAACATTTATTCTTGTTTAACAAGAGAAAGAATGTCAGGGACCTTGCAGAAAAAGGATAGCAAAATGAAACTGCCAACGTACAAGAATTTGGCAAATTATTTTAATGTGATATTCCTTCTATGTGTGTACATGTAGAGATTAAATGCATCTAAGCCCAACAAAGTATTTCAGGGTGTTATGCTATCTGATAAAACAGCCTACTTGTTACCAAACATTTTTTACATCAGGAATATATTACTAAAAGCACGGCACAGGCCTCCACTGCTAGCAGGCAAAGGAAGAAAAGATTTTCAATTTAGCAGATTAACCTACTTTTCTTTATTTAGAGGGTTCCATGAAAAAACATTAAATGTAAGCATGGTGTACATAAGAAGCATGGATATCATGATACCTCAATTTAGGTGCAGGACTGACTACTTTTATTTCTTTCTAGTTTGTTTCCCCCCCCCCTCCCTCCCTCCGAAGCAGCAAGTATCCATAATTTGTTAACTCTGATACACAAATAATACTGTTCCCTTCATGATAGAAAGTAGGACTTGTATTATATATAATAACATATATATTACAATATCTCTAACCTCTAAGACAGCAAATTAGAATCAGTTAAGTTTAAATCTGCTGTTTTGAATTTGCCACTATAATCACACTATTAAAGTCCTATTTTCTATCATGGTGAACAGTATCAGTAAACCTCAAAAGTATAATACAGATTACATATTTCATATAAAAAGCACTTTGAAAATTTTGAACTGTGTACTCTTGTGCGTGCATGCGTTTGTATGATGCTATATAAACAGTAAGCAATTGTTCATATATATGAAGTCTTTGTTCTGTCCTGTGTGGATGGATGTTCAAATGTTGCAAGAAGCTGTTGCATCTGAATGACACAACAGTTAAATAATGTAAGAGTTGGAGAAAGTATTGGACAGAACTCAGTCTGAAGTCATTTCCTTTCTTGTTTACCTGGGAAACAGGCCACTTTCTAACTCACTCGGAACAGAGGGTTTTTAGGCTAAGCTGAAACAACATTAAATTAACTGACATTGTTAACTTGAAATCCAGAGGTGTTCATTTACGTATTCATCTATTACACTGCAACATTTCTCTCCTTCAGAGGATCATTAGTTGCCAACAAAAATGCAAAATATAGTGAACAGTATTACAGTATATAATACAGTATCATACAGTATAGTACAGCATAACTTGAGTTTCTGAAGTTAGATTGTCTCCTGCCCTTCTAGTCTTTAGGAAGGGGCTGAAGACATGGCTATGCCACCATGCTTAGGGGTCCAGTAGTAGTAGTGAACCTTTCCAATGGTTATGCAGGCATTCCTTGACTTACAATGGCAATTAGGAGTGGAATTTCTGTCGCTAAGCAATGTGGTTGTAAAGCATGACCGAAGCATTGTACCAAATCCCATGGTCATTAGGAAATAACAATTTCCTGCTGGTTTCCCACTATCAAAATCAGTTAAAGTTGCAAGTCCCAGGCCAAGACACAGGTAAGTGACTCCTGCTAGGTGGGAGAAAAAGTGTGTGTGTGGGACTGCTGGAAGAGTGTGCAAGAAGCAAGTTATGAGTTGGGTGAGAGTGGCACTGCATTGTCTGAGGATGGTATGAAGGATGGTCACAGAAGGTCCACTCAGGTATGCAAGTGGCCAGCATGATATGAGCAGTCACAGAGGGGCTGGGGGACAGTGAGCAGGTGGGAGAGACTTACTCTATGAACCTGTAATCTTCCCTGCTGGCTTACCTATTGACTTTCTACGGTAGGGAAACCAACAGGAAAGATTACAAATGGCAATCATGTGACTGCAGGGCATTGCAACCATTGTAAGTCCAAACTGGTTGCCAAGTATCCAGATCACAATAACAGAACCACGGGAATACTTGGATGACTAGAACTCTGACCATCATGATCAACACTTGTTTAATATCATTGTAACTTCAAACAATTGCTGAATGCTATAGGTTGAGGATTACCGGTATTGAATGGAATATACTGTTTGGATTCACCTGTTAACTGTGGTCATATTTTGTGTTTAATTTAGTTTTTAATAGGGGTTTTAGAACATTTGTTGTTGTTTTTGTCATTCTTGCTCTTGTTTTTATCGTAAACCATTCAGTTTCACATATGTGAAATGGATGGGCATACAAATTGAATAAACAGTATAGTAATATATACTGCAACTTACCTTTCCTGCAATTATGGATCATTGAATATAAGTTTGGAACAATGTGGAAATCACCCAATTAAACTGTAAATAAAGTATGGTAATGACTCCTTGTCCCTGATTTCAGAAGTGGTTTGCCATTGCTTGCTTGCCAAAGCTGTGTGTGTCTTATTGGTCCAAGGTCACCCAGCTGGCTTTGTGCCGAAAGTGAGACTAGAAATCATGGTTTCCTGGTTCCTAGCCTGGTGCCTTAACCACAACATCAAACTACCTCCAACTAATCAAAATTGATTTGCCACTTAAATGATTTTATGCACTTTATTTAGAATAAAATGTAAGCAAAGTTTGCTGGTCAAGAATGCTCTTCCAAAGAAATCTGAATACACAGGGGCTAAGCGTAAATGGATCTCAAGCCTTATGAGGTATGTTCACTTTGCTTTCTGAATGTCTTATATAGTTTTACAATTGTCAATTTTCTGAATTTCTCACACTGCTGGTGAGGATGTATGAGTTATGATTTATTTTAAACAAATGTACTGTTTGCATGCTTCAGTGAATCAGCTTTCAACAATGATCCATTGCTGTGAACCAGTTGACTATAATGAACAAAGTAAGGGATTAAAAACCAAATGAATAAAATTATTTCTAAGGCAATTCTGTGCAGTCTACCACATTTTTTTTTCTTAGGGCATTTCAGAGATTGAAGAAACCCATTAACTCAGCCCATTCTAGCCACTTTTTTAATGAAATCCTACATATATCTATAAGTTACATATTGAATAGAATAGAATAGAATAGAGTAGAGTAGAGTAGAATAGAATAGAATAGAATAGAACAAAATAAAATAAAATAACAGAGTT
>JANHGD010003399.1:395723-408019 GCA_027560375.1 Imantodes cenchoa
AGCAGTCAGTTTCAGTGGCCTGCGGTACTGCACTCTAACCACTGAGCCACCTCAGTGGTTAGATGGCAATGCAAATACATTTTAATTAGGCTTAACTGGAATAACCCTAGGATTTTCTCCATTTCCATTCAAGTGGTCATTCCTTTGGTAGACTTGGATCTGCAAAATGAAAGAGGACACTGAGAAATGGCAGAGTCTACTACCCAGGCTACTTCCACATTTCAAAGATGGGATAAGATTTTGTGTTGACTGCAAAGGAGGCAAGAGACTCCTAAACTGCATTTGGGAATCTACTTTAAATTAGTGTGGCATATAACACTATAAACATTCCCCTTATTTAAAAAAAAAGAGTTATAGCATTATTAAAAAATTACAATATTACATTATGGCAAAAAATATTAGTCTCAACATATAAGTATCCTAAAATTGTGATTTAGTAATTCTAGATATTTGGGAAAAAATAGTATTTTAGGACGGTCTTATTTTCACTGAGAGAAGCAATGGATCAAGAAAGAACACATCTTCCTAATTATAATCTCCCCGTATTTAAAAAGAAATAGTCACTTTATAAAATAACAGCCATTTTACATAGGAATATTTAATAGATGTGAATGTGTGAGCATTTAATAGATATTGCAATGGATCAAGTTCAGGGCAGAATAAGATTGATTTGCACAAGCCCCAGGGAACAATAAACTTATTGCAAGGTGACTCAACAGTCTTTGTAACGTCATAGGAATGAGATCTGTTTGCTAGCCATTTTTAACTGGAGGCATAAGGGATGTATCAGAAATGCTCTTTGAATTTCTTTCCACCCTAAAATTTGCAGTATCTGGATATTTTGATAATTATCAAGAATTCAAAAATTCAGTAAATGTGAGTATTTTGTAATTAGTAATTTTATATTTTTTCAATACACTTAGGATGTAGAGCATATTAAAAGAAAGGAGAGATATTATTGCATTAAAGAAACTTCTTTTTTTAAAAACCTGGCATTTTCCTCTTTTAGCCACCTCATAAATCCAACAACTTATAAAAATCTGTGTCAAATAATAAGATGCACTTACTTCCTGTTGCCTATGATGAGCAGGAGCATACATTAAGACTAAGATGGCAAGAACATGATTTATAACAATCTGGTATTTTACCTCCTACAGTATCTATCCTACTAATACTACAGGCTGAAGCATCTGAGAAATATTTCTGCAATTAATGATTCTGGGAAGATATCAAATATTCATCAAGAAACTATCACACTTTTCAGAAGGCAGAAGTAAAACTTCCATGAATGAATAGCAATAAAAATAGTTTCCTGCTGTTTTCCTATCATTTCAGTCTTCAGCATAACACTTGTCTGAAATACTAATATACCCATAAATAAGTAAATACCTCTAACTCAGATATACAGACACTGACATGTTTATAACGAAATTATTCTGAACTCAACCAGCTGCTGCAGATATTTACAACGACTGAACCTCTTGAGAGTTTATGCATAGGGCTGGGATGTACATGTAACATTAGTGGATATTGAGACTGTTTATTATCATCAATATATGCAGAAAAATACAAATATATCTGGATATATTTTAATCAAACTGTATCAGAATGAAAATATAAATTCAAAGGCTTTATCAAAAGGTGTTTCAGCTTTTATGCACTGGCAATGTACTCAAGCATTTCACAAACTATGTTAAAGGTACATTTTTAAAGGTTTTATTATTATTACCTGACAAGAAAACAAAACCACTACATTATTTAATATAGTTCTATTTGAATTCATTATTTTTTATGTAGGAAAGTGCAAAATGCATATCCATTCATCAATAACCCCCCCATGCTGTTTTTATGGAAAAGACCAAAACAATCAAAGCTATTAAGAACCAAATGTACAACTTTCTGTACCTATCTAATACAAAGTGCACAATGAAGGAAATCTAATAATAGCCTTTTTTTTGTCTAACTTGATATGGTATATTTTCTATAAGATACTTAACCGAGCACTGATATTTTCATAAATTACATTTTAAATTTAGTTTTGATTTGGGTACACATAAATATAATTAGGCAGCTTAAGATATGTTATACCAGTGCTAGTCTTCCCATTTCTGAGATGCATTTTCCTTTTAAAACTTGCTACAAATCGAATCAGTCCTTCATTTATTTGCTAAAGATTTTCATCAATTTCCCAGAATCTACTGGAAATACATCTGATTCTACTTGGAAGCCCTGATTTATTCATTTACATGCATCTGCTTCTGCAATGGGAAAATATCACAAACATACAGAAACATGCATGCCGGCTTTCAAGAAATTTTGAATATCATTTATACCTAAGTCCAGGATCCAGTATTTGCAGTTGTCAGACTGTCCATTTCCACAGTATGGAGAATGATGAGATTGTAGAGTGTCCGTTCTATCTGACATGGTAAATTGTAGCAGCTGTAAAATCCTTACACCACTGCTGTACTTTTCTGAAGAGAATTTCTACACAAAGGCTATGCTGGTGTTCTCCTGCTGTTTCTCTCCACTCTAAGTACTCCTTGGCCAGGAGGTGGGGTAGAGAATGCATTTAAGCTTTCAGCTCTTGTAAATTCCCCTGTCTTCAGCAGAGCTACTCCCTTCAGGGGATGCTATCCTCTGACTCACTCCCCAGCACAACTCCAGATTTCAGGCTCACACTTGGGAACAGCCAGATGTGATACCGTAACTAGTCTAACTGAAGTTCAAGCAAATTCCTCATTACATTGCAGAGTTAACTTTCAAACATTTCTTAGCTTTTTTTAAAAAAGCAATTGCTTATTTAGCAATCATCAAAGAAATAATAATGTTATTAAAGCACGAGCAGGACATATCAAATAGAACTGAAGATTATAAGAAAGTAACAAGTTAGTACTTATCAATCTTTTAAATTCAAACATCAGGACAAACTAGAAAAGGAAATTATCAGAGAAAAGGTCTGGAATATAAGAGATACAGAAAAAGCACATGTCTGTAGCACATTTCTTTGGGAGGATAAGAATACAGTATTTCAACTGGGGAATGAAATATTAAAAATCTAAGAGCTGATCCACCAAGTATACTATTCAGTAAGATCTAGCACACTGTTTAACAATAAAGAGTCAATTTCTTTAATGTAATTGACACAGCCATATTGCTCCAGCACTATGAACCCAATTTTTAAATTTACATTGGCTGATTTTAAAGTATGAGGGTTAGGTATATACAGTAACTAGTACAAGTAGTCCTCAACTTACAATCACAATTGAGCCCAAATTTTTTTCTTGCTAAGCAAGACAGTTGTTAAGGGAATTTTGTCCCATTTTACGACCTTTGTTGCCACAGTTGTTGAGTGAATCACTGCAGTTGTTAAGTTAATGACATCTGGCTTCCCCATTGACTTTGCTTGTCAGAAGGTCCCAAAAGATGACCCTGGAACATTGCTACCATCAAAAATGAGTCAGTTGCCAAGTATCTGAATGTTGATCATGTGACCATGGGGATGCTGCAATGGTCGTAAGTGTGAAAAGCATTCATAAGTCACTTTTTTCATTGCCATTGTAACTTTGAACAGTCACTAAATGAACTGTTGTAAGTCAAGGACTACTTGTATTGAGAGTACCACAGACACATAAATAATTTAGCTCTAAGTTTACAACTTGAAACAGAACACTGAAGAATCAACTTTAATGGTATACAATTCAATTCGTATATACAGTCTATATATACAAAAAGAGTTGCAGCAGAAAATATTTTGGGTAAAGGAGACTGGTTGAGCAATCAGCAACGCATGAATAAGGCAGCTACAAGGTCTCCTTATACATTTTCAGTAAATGTTTATCTTCTATGAAGACTCAGGTGTCCAATATTTTTTCTCATGAAACTCTTCAAGCAAGCAACTCTTTTAAACATCTGACAAAAAAAATCTATGTCCAGACCTACAGTTACTTTCAATTTGCTAAGAGAAAACTAGATGGAAACAGTTTGGAAAATTTTGTTCTGAACAGCCTATGGTATAAATAATGACTAATTAAAATTAAAATTGGATTTGCAGAGAGAAGTCCAACTGAGGAAAAAATGTGCACATTGATTCAGTGCCCACCAACAGCTGACAACATATATCAGGGGCTCCCAATTTGGCAACCTTAAGATATGTAGACTTCAATTCCCAGAATTCCCCAGCCAGCATGGCTGGCTGGAAAATTTAGAACTTGAAGTCCATGCGTCTTAAAGTTGCCAAGATTGGGAACTTTGATATATTTATCAATTTTTATATAGTCCAGTAAATTACCAGCCCTGGCAAAAGCAAAATGTGTGTGTGATGGTGGAAACTAACACCTCGCCTGTGTTTCTGCAATTGATATTCCTCCCTTACTTGCAGGTAATGTTGAATCTTCAGGGCCAATCATTGGGTTTTCAGAATGTCTATGAATGCATAGAATGACTATATCGCCAACAGTTTTCAAATGTTTTGAGAAGAAAAAAAAAACCCTTCCCATTTTATTCACCTTAATCTTATTCCATTTTAAATGCCTTTTTCCAAGTGAAAGAATCCCAGTCCCAATCTCTTTTAGGAAAAAAATTCAAGCCCTCCTTTTGTAGTTTCTTAAATGTTTTGCTTCCTTCTTCCCTGGTTCATACAGGTATTCCTTAACATGATTTTGATATGCTCACTCTGCTAGTCAACTTCAGTGCTTTTACACTTCAGGTTAATTTTAGCCCAGAGAACAGAACAGAACAAAGGAAAATGACTCCCAAGATTCTTAATTTTCCAAACCTTTTACCAAGCTTTCTTCTCTGACATCTGATTTGTCTTTTCCAAATGCAGCAGCCTTTTCATTAGCCAGTCCATTCCATTAAAAAAAAATCTTACTTTTTGGTCCTGGTGAGTCCTCAAATGCAGATTCCTACAGTCTCCTATTCTGCTTGGATTCACACAGCAGCTCCAGTCCATACAGCACAAATAGAACACCAGCAATGTCTAACAGATTCCCCAGGACCTAACAAAATTGCCTTTTAATATATTTACATCAAAAGGGAGACATGCCTCCCCCAAAAGCTTCTTGGAGCCCATGTATTAAGATAGTAAGTGGAGAAAAAGTAACATTGAGATCATTTTATGACTTTGTCCTCATCAGGGTATTTCAGACTGGTTTCAACACAGATTCTTTAGAATATATATTTCTTATTTCTGTCTATTAAGACAATTACTCTATTCCTATTCTTTGCTTTCTGGGTTTTTAAAATACATAGTAATCCATAAAAAGGCAGGATCTCCAATCTCCAGTCTCCAATCCCATGACTGAATTACTCAGGTACTTTGATGAAAAACTATCATTAAAAAAAAAATCCAACTACATAATGCCACCCATGTGTCTGTTAATACTCTCAAAGAATTTTAGAAGATTGATGAGACCTGCCTCTGGGACAGCCACAATATTTTTTCTTCACAAAACACATCCTTTGCTGTGTTTAATTTTATAGTTCCAATTTGCTTGGAAAAGATATTAATCTTATTGGCCTGTAGTTTCCTAGAACTCTCTTGGATTTGTTTTTAAAAACTAGTGATGGTTGGCTACCATCTAATCCTCTGGCACTGAGTTTATTTGTAGGACAAGTTAAATATTCTGCTAAGAGTCATATTTGAGTTCTTTAATATCCATTGGTAGATGCAAACAGGATTTAGTTGTGTGACAAGAGCCGTAATGGCACAGTGGTTAAAATACAGCATTAAAGGCCAAGTCTGCCCACTACCAGGAGTTCAATTCTGACTGGCTCATGGTTGATTCAGCCTTCCATCCTTCCGAGGTTGGTAATGAGGACCCAGATTGTTGGGGGGCAAGATGCTGACTCTGCATATTGCTTAGAGAGGGCTATAAAGCACTACAAAGTGGTGTGTAAGTCTAAGTCCTATTGCTATTAGTGATTTATGAAGTGTTAGTTTTACAAGATGTCCTAAGATATCAAATTTTGTTGCATCAAGAGTGTATATCCTTTGTTCTTCAAATTAGGTTTTCTACCTATTGAAGGAAAGATTCCTTAGGCAGAGCTGAAGAAACTTCTTGGATGAGAAGCAAAACATGTTCTAAGAAAAACAAGGAAGTCCAGTTGCCTGTTGAAAAAAGCACCTTTGATACAACCATGACCTGGATGACTGAGCATCTCCATAGACATTTAGCTTTACTGATTCCTGGGTACAAAATTTCCTGAATTTGGATAACAACTGCCAACCCTGGAATATATTTTAGTAGAATGTCAATTATTATACTGTTAGGTAACTTCCAAGGACCATGAAAACATGTGGCCTCTTCACATTTATTTTCTGCTTCTACTTCAATAGTTCACTCATTCTGGGAGAGATGCTCCCTTGTAGCAAAAGTGACTTTGTTAACTCTAAAAGCCAAGTCTAGCTATTAGTGCTAAATGTGCATATCTCTTTCTTCATGAGGAATGGGCCTATGACAATTCACCATAGCCAACTTGCCATCCTGTTACAAACACAAAGATTGTGCTGTTTGCCATGAGACAACACGCCATGGCCAAGTTGCTGGGGAACAAGAATTACACTAATATTGAAGAAATGGTAGAATAGAATCATTTAAAAAAGGATGCAAAATGAGGGACAAAATGAAATGTGAATGACAAAAAATAATTAAATTGAATTGTTAAATTATCCTGTGGCAAACTGTTCCACGGTCATGGCGAGTTGGCTCAAGTGAGTTGTCCCATTCCACGAGGAATATCTTGAGTACAGAAGACAATGCATTCCCAAAGAAGTGAAGACAGTAATCCAACAGGGTTGTATAAATGAATGCCTTTAGTCTATTTAACTTATCTAATCTTCCCAATGTAAGCTTAAGGCTTTTTAATTTTTTAAAATACTAAAATATTTCTCTGATGAACGCATGAAGTAAAACAGTAAAAACATAAACCTAGAGAGTTCTAGTGCTATATTTTTCAACAAAAATGGAAAAGGTAACTTTTGCTTAGATATAATAATGTTATAGTTTAAACAGGTTATCTTCCTATTTTTTCTACTATATAATCAATGGTCATTTTAAGGAAGATGCAACATGAATTATCATGCCAAATTTCTCAGTTTTAAAGGCCACCCAATCCCAGAAGAGAGAAGTCAAATATCTAGCTGCAATGCTTAAAGACTGTGTTTACATAAATTGCCAGGAATTTTATTTATGATACTGTTCTTCTCTAAGGAACAAAAGAGGGTGTTCTTGGTTGTGAACTCACCAGCAAAGAATTATTATAGCCAGCCAGTTTGATCCTTTTCTCCACTCTTGTCTTAACTATAGTAAGCAAAAAAACAAAAAACAAAAAAACCCAAAACCTCCAACCCTGTGTACTCTCATTAAAAAGGGAGCCACAGCAAATCATCTCAGAATCAATACTACATGAAAAAACACAATATGACATTAAGAAAAATTCTGTACAGAGTAGGGTTTTCCTGTCCTTACTATACAATGTATTACAGTTCCAGTATTACCAGCTGCATTCAGTAGAATTTAACATCTTCAGTTACCAACGCATAAATTGTGCTGTTTGCATGTCTCCTCTCCCCCAGATAAAAATTAGCTAGCTTGCAAAAACTGAATGATTAGGGCCATCCATTATTCCTTGTTTGGCTTTCTTGCCAGTGGAGCTTGACCCCCTTCTCTCTGTGGCATCCCCTCAAGTATTGGAACACTGCTATCATGTCACCCCGATCCTTCTCTTCACCAGATTGGCCAAACTCAATTCCTGCAGCCGTCCTTTGTATGTTTTATTTTCCAGTCCCCTTATCATCCTGGGTGTTCTCTTCTGCGCTTTCTATAGAATTTCAATGTCTTTTTTGTAGTGTGGTTACCAAAACTGGATGCAGTACTCTAGGTGTGGTCTGAGCAAGGCTTTATAGAGTGGTACTAGTATTCCTCTGGTCCTTGATTGTATCCCTCTATTTATACAGCTCAGGACTGCATTGGCTTTTTTGGCTGCTGCTGCGCACTGCTGGCTTATATTTAGTTGGCTGTCTATTTAGTTGGCTGTGTTTATCCTTGTGAATAAAAGACAGTTCCTACCCTGTCTGAAAAGGGGTTTGTTTTTACTCGCGAGTAAGTGGCTTATCATTACTTGCTAAGGCTGGGTCAGAACCTCAGTTTCTGCCATTGGTAGGAATAAATTGGTCTTTTTGCAATATGTTTCCAGTCTTCCTCATGGTGACAAGACTTTCAGGATGATGCATCAGGATCCTGTTTATTTTACTGAACTTTAGCATAGGAGAAGTGATTCGTCATACGGAATCACCTAGGAACACAAATGTCATTTGTTTTCTTTCAGGAGTACAGCAGGTGTCTTATAGGAATTGCAGCACTGACATTTGTGAAAGCAAATTCTTGTCTTACATATCTTCCCCGGTGTAGCATTACTGATGACATTTATGAGGAAAAATTCTACTCGTGATGTATCCGTCTAAAATATGTTCAATCTTTTGTTTGAAGCTGCTAAATGAGATCTTTAAATCTGCAGTTTAAAATAAGTTGCAAAGAAGCAATTGTGAAAGTCTGCTGTTGAAAGACCCACAGTCCTATGATACCTCACAGACAGATTATTAACATCAAAACTGCCAGGCTAGATCAAATCAAAGCTTTTTCTGCTTCCAGCGGTAGCTAAAGAAATACCCATGAGGGTGAATGATCTTATGCTCATTTCCAGCTAAAATGAGTTTTTAATTTTTTCACAGATCTCTGTGGAATCCCTTGGACATTTAAGAACAGCTTTTCAATATGAACTAGGAGGTTCTTATCTAGACAATTAAAAATGTCTATCTTTTAATATTTTTAGATATCTCTGCTTTTGTCCCAGAGATTCTGTCTTTTTTCTCTATTCTATTACATTCATTTTCTTTGTCTAATACAGATAGTCCTTGACTTACAACAGTTCATTCAAAGTTACAATGGCATTTTAAAAAGTGAATTGGGACAATTTTTCACACATAGGACTGTTGCAGCATTCCTGTGGTCATATGATCAAAATTCAGATGCTTGGCATCTCAGTTATATTTATGATGGTTGCAGTGTCCCAGGATCATGTGATCACTTTTTACATCCATCTGACAAGCAAAATCAATGGGGAAGCCAAATTCACTTATTAATCATGTCACTAACTCAACAATGCAGTGATTCACTTAACAACTGTGGCAAGAAAGATCATAAAATGGAACAAAATTCACTTAACAAATGTCTCACTTTGCAACAGAAATTTTGGACTCAATTGTGGCTGTATAGCAGTGGTAGGTTGTAAATAATTTTGCCACCGGTTTGCGATGTCTAATATCTGGCAGGGCAGTAACCGAGGCTTGACTCGTAACTGGGTTCAGTCATATTTATTAAACACAACAGAGAACAACTCACAAATAACATCTGAGATAAAACATCTCCTGACAGCTCTTTAAATAGGCAGCTGTCTGACTGAGCAACCAATCACCATTGACCAACGATTTCGCTCCTGGAGCAGCCTCTAGAGGAACACTGGAACACTGCATAGTTTGTGCGCGCACTCGCTCACATGACGCTTCTGCGCATACACAGAAGTGTCCCAGGCAGGTGGGCAGAACCTTCCCACCTAAGGACCAGTCTGAACCGGAAGCAACCCACCGCTGCATAGGTAACTCATAGTCCAAACCCAACTAAGTCTGCTAAAAAGTTAGTGTCAGTGGGTTTAAGGGAATGTCTCTCAAGTTCAGGAAACAGATATTCTCCCTCTCTGTTGTGCTTTGCCACTTATTACATCAAAGGCAAATTCAAATGAATATGGGTTTAGGAGCACTCATTGGTTGTTTCAAACTGATGTGGGCGCGATCCTTTTCCTCCAATCCTTGATTGGCTTTGTCTGATGTCATTCTCCTGTTGAATTCCTACAGAATTAGTCATAGCAGGGCATGAAATCATAAGAAAATCTACTTTGCAGAACCTGAAAGAGCACTGCGTGTGTGTGTGTGTGTGATTTATGTACAACTTGAATTCTTATTTACCAATTACCTGCCTAATATAACTCGGTCATTAGTACATTAATATTCAGACCTTTGCTCTTCATTCTATCATGCATACTCTGTAGAGTTTGCTGTAAATCATTTGAATTGTTGGCAGCAAGACTTGTAGCAGGCACAGTAATTAATTTGGGTAGAAGCTTCGCAGACTGACACAGCTGTTTGATTTGCAGAAGGCATATACCTGTGCAGAAGACTGGAATGCAAAAATCAGCCTTTGTGTCTATTCCAGATTTAAATTTTAGGCCTTTTCTTCCAGCTTTTTCAACTCAATGGACTTTTTTAACCTTTATTTACCTTTTTTTTTCTTTTTTGACATGATAATGGTTCTGTCTATCCTGAGAGTCACTAGTTCCTTTCTTAACAAGTTGTTTGTGTTTTATCTGCCTCTTTTAATCTTAATGTCCTTGTCTCTGTTACTTCAGGTACTTTTTCTATCTATATGATGATCTAATGAGGATGATGTTATCCAATCAGTAGTGTCAAACTCTCGGTGATTCTAAGAAGCCAGTTCTCTCCACATCTTCTGATCTTGTACTACTTCCTTGCGTTGTTTGATACTCTGGTTGGTATCAGCTTTGATGGTGTCTTAACCATCGTGTTCTTTGGCACTGTGAACAGTTTAATGCTAAAATGAATGATTAAAAATAGACTTTTTTCTAAGGAAATATCCTCCAATATCCACCATGATTATTCATTGTGCTTCTTCAGATAGCTTTATAATCTCTCACCTCATTCCTATTCATTCCATCATGCCATCTAACTGAATACCTTTCTCCCAACTCACATTCATTCCAACACTGATTCCTAGTGGACTACTGTAATGCTGTCTACATGGGGCTCCCCTTGAGGTGCACCTGGAGGCTCCAGCGGGCTCAGAGTGCAGCCGTGCGGGTCATTATGGGAGCGACATGGCGCTCTCATGTAATACCTCACCTGCGTGAGCTGCACTTGTTGCCGGTGGTCTTCCGGGTGCGCTTCAAGGTGTTGGTTACCATCTTTAAAGCGCTCCATGGCTTAGGACCTGGAAACTTACGGGACCGTCTGCTACCAATAGTAGCCTCCCACCGACCAGTACGCTCCCATAGAGAGGGGCTCCTCAGGGTGCTGTCGGCAAAACAATGCGACTGACGGCCCCCAGGGAGAGAGCCTTCTCTGTGGGAGCACCCACTTTATGGAATGAGCTCCCCCCGGAGATATGGACTATTACGGATCTTTGCACCTTTCGACAAGAACTTAAGACCTTTTTATTTCGTCAAGCTGGCCTGGCCTAATCATCGATTTTAAATTAGTTTTAGATGGGGTTTTTAAAAGTTTTTCAGCCAAATTTGTTTAATTCTTTTTTACTGTTTTATCATATTTATTATATTTATAAATGTTTCATGTTCATTGTTTTACATCATGGCTGTTCATTGCCCTGAGTCCTTCGGGAGTAGGGTAGTATATAAATCCAATAAAAGTAAAGTAAGTAAGTAAAGTAAGTTCCTCCGTTATCAACATTATTAACAATGGTCACAACATACAGCTATCATCAACTATGAATTACAAATTTCACATACACCTACAACAATTTAGATCAATGTTTCTACCTGGAAACCACTTCTGGACTTTGTGCTTGAGGTAGAAAAAAAATGAAACTTTGATTTTGGGCTTTATTGATTAGATAGATTTGGTGTTGTAGAAATGGCTAATTTAAACTATAATATAAAAGTAAAAAGTAGTGCTTACTATCCTATTCTACTGCACCAAAAGGAGTCAGAAGTCAATGTCTTTTCTTTCTTTCTCCCCCTTCTTTTCCACACTTTTCCCTTCCCTATTTTTCCTATTGTATACTTTTGTATTTTTTTGTATGTTATGCCATACCAATAAAAATTGTTAATTGTTAAAACAATTTAGATCAGTGTTTCTGAACTTGGCCGTGTTTTTCTGGGAACTGAAATCCATGCACCTTATAAAATGTTGGGGCTAAGAAACATTGATTTAGATAACTCCAGTTCATACTTTCTGATATTCGTTTTAGCCCTTTTCATCATAAGTAATCTTGTATTTTCATTTCTATGCATGTATTCATCAACTCTACTCCACAGAACTAGGATATCATTTGTTTTCTCTCAATTTCCCAAGTCCCTATTTTTTTTAAATGTTATCATTCATTTGAATAATTACTGTATATTCCTGCATATAAGACTACTTTTTAACCCAGGAAAATCTTTGCAAAAGTAGGGGGTCGTCTTATACGCCGGTAATGAGAGCTTGG